>JAVSBX010410000.1:0-13318 GCA_033119125.1 Desmognathus anicetus
GCCCCTCCCCTTGATTAGAGATTTCTTGTGAACACCCCTCCCTTTTCATCCATGTAGTGTACTTTGCTCAACACAAATCGACCTTAGAAAAAGACAACCTATTCAGGCATTAGCTGCAACCTTAAACTTGCTCAAAATCGGGGAACCGCATGATCCAGAACCCCCCCACTTCTCCCACCAACATTTCTGCATCCTAAAAGGTACAGACTGAAATTGAGCCATCCAATAATGAATCTTCCAGCAACCACTGCCTCACCCCAACTGCGCCAATTCCACAAACAACACAGAATGACCATACCCGATCCCCACAACAAGACCCCAGAAAATTGCTGGACACCCTTCTACAAGCTGAGGACATGCCTCTCCCCCCCCCCCCCACACCCAAGCAAAATGGCAGGTATCCCCAACATAAGCCAAACATGGAAGGCCGCCAAACCACACCCCAACCAAATTCAACCACTGCAACGCATGGATAGAACTTAAAGCCACCCTCCCAATGTATATAACAATCTGAAAATCCTCCTCTTCAAGGCCAGGTCTTTGCACAAAAACAGACCGAAAACTTGCTATGTGAGGAAAATCCAGACCTCCCATTAAATTCCAAAACCTGGTTGAGCGACTTTGACCAAAACACTGATTCACAAAACCATCCAAAGCCAATTCAAAATCCTCACCAAAAATAGACCTATAAGAGCTGGCAGGTTAGCCATTTTATACACACCACGTAGGAAATCCTCACCTTCAACACTTACACAGCCATCCACTTGGAATATGTTGCAACCAAAATAAAGCCAGCTCTAACATTTATACTCTTAATAAGAAAAAACTGCTTGAGATACTTACAGGCCTCATCTGGGACTGGCCCAACCTAACTTCACAATACTTTGGTTTGAGTTACCAGCAAACTCCTGAACAGCTGCAACCGCCAAATGCTTGGCACCATTTCTCCTTGACCGACTAGTACAAGGCCCAATGCACAAAGAAGGCTGCATCAAGGACAGTTTTTCTCAACACAGCAATCGCGCCCGTCAACAAATCAGGGGGTCACATGGACAAATCATAGAATCATCAAATTCAACGTAATAACGAGAAGCGAACACGTATGTTAAAGATCACCATCAGAGAATGGTCGACCTTGGCAGAAGCCCCACTAACAATAAGATTTGTCACTGACAACCTGCACAATTCTGAAACGTTCACAGTCTCGTTATCAGCCCCCAAGCACAATAAATGTGCGTCAAAACAGCAGCTGACATGTTTGTACCCCGCACTATGAAGATGCTCAAAAGATCACACAAACCCAAATGGTACTTATCAGATTGTAGAATCATGAAACTTTCTGTACAGAAACCTGAATGCACTTGGAGAAATCACGTTAACCCCAACAATCTGACTGTGCTAAAAAGAATTAAAAACCACAACTATGCTAAAAAGGTTTTATGCATCGACAATCTTCAAAATAGCCATTGACTTCAAAAGCCTGCAGTTATGAAACCTGCCAACTAGCATTCTCAGGACCTCTGACAACCTTATCAAAACATTTCCTAGAAAAAAAGACACTCTTCTTTTTCACAACCAAATCAAAAATACAACAACTCAACAACTAAGATTAAACTCTGAAAGATGTATCCACAACCCTAGGGATACATCAGTCAACCGCTGAAAAAGATTTGATAAAAACAGCAACACCTCAGGCTCCCCATCTGACCCGTGCCCCCTGGAGACTTCCAAAGAGCTACTCTGCAGTTCCAAACAACTACGTGAAGCAGTGAGAATCTAGTTGAATGCATCATAAATCAAGCATCACTGTTCTAGGAAACCAATCTAGATTGGAATAACCATCAATTTCAGAATAATAGCAAGAACCGCTACCTGCTAAAACGTATGGAAAAATGGGTCTACACCCCGGTCATCGCACACATTGAGGCTAAAAAAATTCTAGATCCAGCTAAACAGGTTTTCATGCAGGAAGAAGCATTTCAGTCCTGGACGTCCTCAAAACTACAAGCAGATGAGAATCAAGCTGCAGCCCTTATACTACTGGACCCATCTGCTGCTTTTGATACAGTTAACCACAAGATCCGGGAAGAGAGACTGCAAACAAATATGGTGTCCCTCAGGGACCATCCCCAATCCTCTCCTCTTCGACTTCTACCTCACACCTCGGAAAATCATCAGACAATACCACATGACCTGCTATAACTACATAGATGACAAGAAAAGACAAAAACCCAGCTCTCAACCCAAACCTTATGGACTGCCCATGGCCCATACCCACCTGGATGAATCAGAACTACCTAGTGCTTACCCATTAGAAGGACCCCATTACAGAATTCAAACACACTGACTAACTTGGGAGCGAGCATGGCGAGCGATCGGTAGGTACATGTAGCTGACACTGGACTGCATACACCGCTCCCCATGAGCCACTGCATTGCCTTCAAATCTTTATGTATAACTCAGCCATCCCGAGTCTAGGTTCTGAGTACATCACAAACCAGTTCAAAGTCCGAAACCCTTTCAGAAACGCTAGATCCAAAACAGCACCTTTCCTTCAAAGAGAAAGATCCAGAAAACACAAAATGGGTGGTGGAACATTTCTGTCCCAAGCCTCCAAGATCTGTAATTTCCTACCTGCAGAACTCTGCAACATATCAAATCACTTAGGATTCAGGAAGGTACTGAAAACACTGCTTTTTATAACTCTTGAAGAATTCAAGGAAGTCTGCCACCAACAACATATCACATATCTACCTAACACAGTGGCAAGGAGAGGAAGCAAATCGGCTTTGGCTGCAATAGAGGGCCAGATCAGGCACAAACCCTCAGCTGCAAACCTTTTCCTAGCCTCCCGCCCCAATCAATGAGAATCACACTCCTAGACACCTGACCACTAAAGAGCTGGCATTAGAGCAGGGATTCCCAAGTTCAGTTATAGGCTAAAATGCAGTCGTCTCCGTGATAATGGAGGCCCAACCCTCTATATTTCTTCTACTTATGAAACCAGAAACCAACATGGGGATTGTTTTTCTGCCAAGATACACAAGTTAAGTTTATTGATTTACCGTGCACACCGCCCGTGGGCCTCGGCACACCACCAGCAACCAAATCCAAAACATCAGACAGCAAACGCGTCAAGAACGACAGGAATCGGACGTCTTCACAGATACTAATCAAGTAACTGTTGCATCTTGATGCTAGCACTTAGCCTGCATGTCATCTGGGTCAAGATTCCAGAACCCTGCCATGAGCAGTTGGGCAGCCAACTGTCACTGTAACCTGGACATGGGAACCAGAGACACACATTAAAGATGTCTCCTGCAATCCAGCCTCCTGTCTTGATTCCCTGAACCCACAGCATAATTAGATATAACAATTTGGCGACGAGATGATGATTATAGCGAACCTACACAGGAAGGAGGAAGGTTTTGCCATTTTCCAGTACAGGAGGGCCTGCACTGCCCTCAAGAGGCCTACGCTACCTTCAAGAGGCTAAAGCTTACAAGCGGCACACAGCCCTGACAAGAGCATCACGTTACCAAGAGAGTATAAAGGCGAAGGGACCATGGATGGGCACAAAAATGCCTGAGAGGCCTACACCCCTGCTATGCTGTCATAACGGTCACTTGCCCTGGAGGGGCCTACACATGCCCTGATGGGGCCTACGTTATCCTGCAGAAGGGAGTTTACAGATATGAAACAGGATTTCAGGGATGTGGAAAAAAAAAAAAGAACAGCCGGTGGGGCTGTTGATATCGACCGTCACATTGCCATTAAAGGGGCCTACAAAATGCCCCAAGAGGCCTACAGGAAGAGCCAGAGTCCCGAGAGGCCTGTGAGAAGGGCCGAAGCACTGTAGTGCCTTACTTCATAAAAGTATACTGCGGATGGGGCCCAGCCGTTGGAGAGAACAATTTTGGAGAGATAACAATTTTCCCTGTTGCCAGAGGTTGCTGAGAACATTTAAAAATTACTGAACATGGCCCAAGTGACCTGCACTGTATTGTCTTCAAAGATAAATTTAACATTACTTACCGAAGGTCCCGGATAGGTGATTGGTTCGACTGCTGCGATGATGGGACTTTGTGTTTGCCCGTACATCGGCGTCATTCCGACGCTGATCTCCTCACTTCAGATCTCATCAGGACTCGGTACAGTACCCTGGGGACACCGGATGCAGTTGCTGTTATCCTGGGGGCACCGGACACAGTTGTGTTATCCAGTCAGTCATCAGAGGCGATGGGATGGCCGGAAGCGGTTGGAGAGACTGTCCTGTCCGGCGTGAGTGCTCCGAAGCTGCGGATATTATTTTCACGCCATGACAGATTAACTTGCAGGATTTATGGGTGACTCCTGCTACACGCAAAGACTGAAGGTACTGTTTATATCACGCATCTGTTCGGCGGCATCTGTTCTCATCGTGCATCCATGGGGTGGCAATAGCGCCATCGAAGGACTGTTTTTCTTCTGTGCACACTACAGTACTGTGAAGATCTGCTTACTTTTACAACATTTTATTATACCGCATTACGCAAGAAGTTGTGGAGTGGTTTAGATACAAATTTCAAGTTTTCGTGTTTACAGGTTTACAGATATTAGCAGTTTATTTTTCTGGCTTTTATCCTATTGGGCAGCTTATTGGGTATTATGCATATTTCTGTTATTCACATTATGAATGTTACATGCTCAGATGTCAGATGTCAAGAATGCCAATTTTATATGCTTTGGGACTTATATCCAGTTGGGTTATAGGTTGTACATGTCAGCAAACATACGTTAGTCCATTGCTGTTCACATTGTGAATGTGAATGAGTTGATTTTGTGTATTGCACGTACAGTGCATACATAACACACAATTACATAGAACTATACCGCAGTACGTGCGGATTTACGGTGCATACAGCACATTTTTGTTTTTTACAGGTTTTTATTGTGTCAGTTTTTATTCTGTTGGCTTACACACTGTGCACATATATTTGCAGTTTGTACATACGGTGCAGTGCATTTTAAAGTGGCATGTTGTGCCTACAGTACATACACTACAGTATAATGCATTTTGTATTTTCTTTTATGTTACATATGGTGTATTGAGGTATATGGTGGGTTTTACATTTATTGACTTGGTAGATAATGGTACATGGTACAGTTTACACATTGGCTACAGTTTACATTGCGTTAACGCTTCCTGACAGGAATGTTTTACAGGTGTATAGTCTTACATATACAATTCTGTTTTTTGTGCTGCCACAAGACAGCACATTGTTGCATAGGTTCACATGCATTGACATGACATATTGTTACATGGGTTCACATGTATTGACATGCATTGACATGACCGTGTACACTTCAGTTGTTACATAGGTTCACATGCATTCTACATTTTTGTTGTTACCTTTACAACATTGTTACTCTGCTCTGTACTTGGATGTTCCTTACAGGCCTGATCAACCTGTATTGGGAGCGTCTCTTTCATGGTTGAGTTTTTAGAGGAGCAAGATAATGTACATACTGTACATACATCTTGTATAACTTGTATATAGTATGTTATTGTTTATATTGGTGTGTATAGATGATGCGTGATATTCATATGACATGATGCTTCACATGTCACTTTATCGTTGGTGTATATAGACTGACTAATGGTAATACCGTTTCCTTTTCAGCCATTGCTTTTGTACATAGACTTTGACAAGATAGACTGATTCTTAGTTTTAGCTTTATTGACTCTTGTTACTTGTTCTGTTCATTGTTATTATTGCATTAAGTAAAGGGAGAAGATATGTTGCATCTTGATGCTAGCACTTAGCCTGCATGTCATCTGGGTCAAGATTCCAGAACCCTGCCATGAGCAGTTGGGCAGCCAACTGTCACTGTAACCTGGACATGGGAACCAGAGACACACATTAAAGATGTCTCCTGCAATCCAGCCTCCTGTCTTGATTCCCTGAACCCACAGCATAATTAGATATAACAGTAACGTCAAACAGGTGTGTTTTTAGTGCCTTCTTAAAAGCATCCCTCGAAGGTAGTGAACGGATCTGAAGGGGAACTTTGTACTACAGAGTGGGAGCCAAAGAGTAAAAAGCACGGCCACCAAATCTTGTCAGCTTATATCTTGGGGTTTCCAGCTTTTTCCTCTCCTGCAGATCTCAAAGTTTGTCCCAAATGGACTGGCCTGATATGTTTTTTAAGGTATGCAGGTGCTTGTCCGGCTAGGCAGTTCTACGTAATCGCGCAGATCTTATGCTCGATGCGCTGCTTCACCGGTAACCAGTGAAGTTTACGTCTAAAAGCCGATATATGCTCTCTTCTAGAGACGCCGGCAACTGTCCTAATGGCGTTGTTTTGAATCACCTGCATGGTGGAGATAACCTTTGAATCTACTCTCGCCAGTAAACTGTTGCAGTAATCCAACCTTGAGTGAATCAAGGCACCAACCTTGAGTGAATCAAGGCACCAGTCACTCTAGCCAAGTTCTTTTTTTGACAGGTAAGATTTTAACTGCTGCAACAGTTTAAGCACAAAGGCGCAGGAGGATTTTAAATGTAAGGCATGTTTATTCATGGTAAGTTGCGCATTTAGGCAAAAACCCAAGGTCTTGACCCCTGATAACACATTAATATTACATCCTTCAATGACAAAGGCTTTATAGGAATCAGAAAGTTTGAGCAATTTCTGCTGGGTGCTAATGATCAAAATTTCAGTTTTTTCACAGTTTAGGGCGAGTTGGTTGGGGGCCATCCATCTTTGGATGACTGCATAGATGGCCTGGACCTGGGCAGCATCACTCGCATAGTCACCAGAAAGGGGGAGGAAAAGCTGCGTGTGTCGTCGGCGTAGTTAGTAAATCCTACACCGATCGACTCCAGCTCGTCAAACAAGGGACGCGTGTATAGATTATATAAGGTTGGAGAAATGCTTGCTCCCTGTGGAACTCCTCTAGTGAGAGGGACGGGTGAGGCTGAAGCGCTGCCCAGCAACACCCTGGTCGAACGGTCCTGTAAAAAAGATGACACCCAACCTGCTGCCTGGTCAGAGAAAGCAAATAACTCCTTTAATCTAGATATAAGCAGATCATGACCAACCAGGTCAAAAGCGGCACTCAAATCCAGGAGGAGCAAGAGCACTGGACGACCTCCGTCAATGATTTCGCTAAGATTGTTCTTCAAATCTAATAAGGCCGTCTCAGTCCCATGCAACCTCCTGAAACCTGATTGGCCATGATGTAAAAGGTCATTTACCTCCAGAAAATCCAGAATCTGGAGATAGGCAATCCGATCCAAAATCTTGAGGAGGAATGAAACATTTGTTACTGGCCGGTAGTTCAGTGGACAGTTGTGGTCAAGGGAGGGTTTTTTTTAACAAAGGAGTAATGATGGGCTCTTTGAGGCAACGGGGGACGATAGACTCCGCAAATGATGTATTCACCAGGTGTGCGATAAGAGGTGCAAGTGACGTGATAGATTCCTGAAGGATAGTGGCAGTAAACAGGTCATCCTTAAAAGAAGTTGGCTTCATGGCCTTAACAATTTTAATAATTTCTTCAGTTACTGGCTTAAAACTGAATTTAGGGATGCAATCAGTGTTGTATTTATCAGGAGGGGTATTGTTTGTGTTAAGATTAAGGGATACAGGTTTTTTCTTAATAGCCTCCATATGGCCTTCCACTTTATTGAAAAGGGCGTTTTGAACATTTTGACACCAAGTATTATCCACTTGAGAGGGGAGAGCCGAAGGCTGCTTGCCCTCCAACTCCTTGACTATCGCGAGCGTCAGAGGCTGTGCTTGCAGTTCGTTGATTATAGTACTCTGCCTTTGCTGCTATGATGGCCTCTTTGTAATTAGCAGCTGCTAGTTTGTACAGGTTTTTGGTACTATCATTGGGATGCCTGCACCAATTTCTCTCTGCAGAGCGTTTTACCGCTCTAGCCTGGATGACTTGGCTAGAGAACCAAGATTGTGAGTTGGTTTTACCGTCGGGTTTTATAAACTTGGTTTTTAAAGGCGCAAGGGTATTGATGGAAGTATTTAAAGCGCTCCGCAGGTGTGTCGCAAAGGTGTCAACATCATGTCTTCTTGGGAGCTGGTCTAGATTCG
Organism: Desmognathus anicetus; assembly: GCA_033119125.1. Classification (NCBI taxonomy): domain Eukaryota; kingdom Metazoa; phylum Chordata; class Amphibia; order Caudata; family Plethodontidae; genus Desmognathus; species Desmognathus anicetus. The sequence goes on from JAVSBX010410000.1 coordinate 8,098, forward strand.
TCATGACTTCCTGACAGAATTGGGATGGTGTGACTTTCTTTAAGTCGCGATAATGGATGGGAATTTTGCTACTTAACACTGTCGAGGTAGTAGGAAGAAACACTGTGAAAGTTATCAAGTGATGGTCTGACCATGCACATGGGGAGATGTGTATTTGCCATCTCCAGGTTATGGGAGAGAACCAAGTCCAATGTGTGACCATGAATCTGGGTAGGATCGGAAACATGCATCACAAATCCCATTGAAGAAAGTAGATCCAGGAACGTGGTGCCAATTGAATCATCTGGATCATTGGCCCATAATCAGCATTTTAGTTTCAGGTTTCAATAGCACTGTAACAATACCTAGAAACTGATCAATAAAAGCTGGCATTGATGGTGGTGGCCTATAGACAACGATAATTGTGATTGACACATTGGGATTAATAGCGATTTTTGGAAACTAGTATTTCGCAGTTATCAGTTCACAAGGCACTGTGTGAATCTTCCAGTGGTCTTTAAATATTAATGCAACACCCCCTCCTTTTGAGGTAGTGCGGTCCATACGCAGGATGTCATAATTATCTGGTTTGGCTAGGAGTGCTGCATGATTGGCTGCCTAATGGAGCCACGTTTCCGTTAGAGCACAAATATCCACTTCATCAAGGTTTATAAAGTCTGCCACCTCCATGCAGTGTTTAGCAAGAGAGTGAGTATTCAGTACAGCAAATTTAATACCATCCGTTCTCTGAAAGGAAGGTGGGGGGAGTTGTGTAGGTCCTGAATATTTGGCCTTATCTATAATCCTTCCAGTATAAATGAGAGAGGTTCCCTCCCCCCACCCCATACACATCAAGCGGGGCCCGTAAGTGTGCCGTACCCATCGACGGTAAGGCAGAGCTATCTGCAATTTGAAGAACAAAAGTTTCAAATGCAACAGTAGCTTTGTATGGAGATGCGGTGAATAAGACATCAGCGAGAAGTGATTGTGTGACTTCCTGATGAAGTGCGGGGCAGGTGAGCCCCAGATATGTATCCGGTATATAATTAGAACATAGGGAGTTCCAGAATTCCAAAGCCTCTAGCCAGTCAGAACTGGTGTTACTAGGGGATCGATCTATAAGTCCAATGATTGGTTAAAAAGAATACCAAAACTCACCTCGGCAAAGTAATTGGCCCCGGCCAGCCCGGCACAGACAGGCAATGATAGGCCCGATAAACAGGCGCCGACGCGCCCGCGACGTGAATTTGTAGCACGACAGGGTGCTTGGGAAATGTAGTTCTGCAGGGAGGTCAATGTTGTAGCGGCGGAGGGTGTCCAAGGCCCTCGCTTACAGCCGTTACAAGTACAAATTTAAACAGTCAGATAAGCAAGCAAACAAAAGGTAAGCAAATCATAAAATCCTAACTGAAGTATTTACAGGAATGTCGGAATTAAAAAGAAAGAGGCAGCGTGAATCTAAACAATCAGCTGCTCTCTACATCAAAGCTGAGCCTCTAGGCTCTCAGATCAATTCAGCCCAGCCCTCCAATTATTATTATGCTGCTGCAGTTCTAGCAAAAATAGCAAAACTTAGTATCATTCGGCAAGTATACAGACTACATAATAGCAAAAGCTAACCCTCTAAAGAAAATATCTAGTGAAACCTCGAAGGACAACACCCAAATATTAACGGTCAGGCTGATCAATAAACATATCCTCTACACCAGTGTTCCTCAAACCTTTCCATGCCGAGACCCCACTGTGAACACAAATTTTCTTCAGTGCCCTTGCCAATAAAAAAGACAATGTCGGCAGGGTGGGGGTGTCAGTGCCAGGAGCCCATTTTATACATGACAAAGAACACATGCTCAGTGTAAAACAAAATATTGAACAAAAGTTTTGCAATACAGCAATTTAAAAGGGGGTGCAGACATGTCCTCACCCGTGCTCCATCTGTGTGCGCTTGCGTGCCTGAATGAGGGGTGGGTCTTATGATTATTATTTTCCAGGACTGATCGAGATTTGTTGTCACCTGCTGCAATGAGAGAAAATCGTCAAGCCTTTTTTTACAGCCATGCAAATGGCTGGGCTAATTGCAGCTCATAACACCAAGCTCCTTGCTATCCCCCCAAAAAGCAGCTTCTTTGTTCTTTGCCCCTGTTTTTTCTAAAGATAAACAAAAGCTCCTTTACAGTTTAAGTGGTGCAGGGGGCAAAACCAATGCACCTTCAATCCAAAAGACAGGTTCAAATCCCGACCTCCCCATCACCCCGCTCCCCCATCATAGGTGAAATTTTAGAAAAGTATTAACGTATTTGAAGATGCATTTGGTACATAAGAAAATGCCCAAGGACTCCTCTGGGGCATACCGGCCCGTGGTGGAAACCCCAGCACCAGCCCACTGTCTTGCTGGGCTTGTTTGACCCTGCTCAAAACATGACCACTCTCTCACTCTGTCGCAACCCACAGTAGGGGTGTTACAGTATTGATTTTTCAACGAAATGAGAACCTTGTAGTCAAATGGCGGTATACTGTGGTAATCACGGTAATGAGAAAGTGTTCAAAATGTACCTTGGAAATGAAATATGTTGTTATAAAAGTTAGAGAGTGTCACTTAGAGGTGCAGATTCAGCAACAATTGCCAAAAGTGGTCTTTAAAACCTTAAGCTAATTTCAATTTAATTGGGTAAGGGTATACTGAGAAAGATAGGATTTGCCCCATATAGAAGTATGCAATGATCTCCCACGGGTAGTACAGCTACACCCCCCAGTAGTTGGTATGAGAATGAACCCCCAATGGGCAGTATGGGCATGAAAGCAAGCAACCAGCTTTCAGATGACCCTTAGATGGCCCAAATAGGAAGAACCCCCAAAAGACGGGTAGTACAAGGCAGAACCTCAACAGGCAATATAATATTAATAAACATGTAAAAATTTGGGATGTCCCCGCCCTGCCCCCCATCAGGCAGGTCAGATAGATTATTCCAAAATGATTACTATCTCAACCTGCCATTCTGAGAAGGTAGAATTAACGGGACCCAAAACAGGTGGCCCCTCCCTGCCCCCCATCAGGCAGGTCAGGTAGACTATTCCAAAATGATTACTATCTCAACCTGCCATTCTGAGAAGGTAGAATTAACGGCACCCAAAACAGCCCAGTTTCACTTTAGGCAGTCTGATAAAGTACTTCACAGTGAGCACAAACACTTATTTTTCTGCCTACTGTATTAATGCCTGTTTTACGCCGACTCTGCAAAAGACCTGGAGTTTTTTTTTCAAATAAAAACGAACAGAGCAGAGGGGTAGAAGGCCCCGAGCAGCATGCCACTTGTTTCTATTTTTAAAAGAAAAACCCCTCCACCAGAAAAAAACACCAATTTGGCGTCTCGGGGAAGTCGGCGTAAAATAACCAGCATGATTACATAGAACCTATTTTTCAATGCTCATTGCGGAGTAATGGCTCTTGTTTGTGCTGCCTAAGGCATGTCTGTGTTTTCACCAATTGTGTTGAGTTCACTGCATGCAAATGCAGTGACCTGACACCATTATGGTCCCAGGCTCACCTCACAGCTGATGTCTGTGCAAACGCAGTGTGCTGCGAGGCCCCTATCACTCGCTGCCTATGTGACAAAAGTAGGGCCAGGGGTAGCAAACCTGCCCTTTTCACACAAACACACCACCTAGTTCAGCGCCCTGGGCGTGAGGCCTAGGAGATAAGTAGGGGTGTTAAATAACCAGGATTGTCCGCCCTTTTGTGTAGACACCAAAAATGCCACCAAAAGAAAGCAATCGACTCATCTTTCAAAACAAGACACTCATTTATTTAATTAAAAATAGGTAAAGTATTTTAAAAGCACAGAAGGTTACTTTATTCTCAGCACTTCAAAAAGGTGAGTCATTCCAGTACAAACAAGGTGAGTAAAACACATCTAGTTCCAGTGGTTCAAAAACGTACAGCAATCGTTAGGCAGAATAGTCAAGTCAAATACAAGACCGGTACCACAGACAGATGCAATCAGGACATACCACTCTAATGACTCGAGAGGACGAGGCAGCCAAACTCTGATGCGTCGCTGCTAAGCCAGGCTTAGCAGGTTTGGCTTAGGCACAGAAGACCAGGCGCCCTCCAAAAGCCTATCTTCCTCATTAGGAGCTCCTCTGAAGTACTTCCACCACGTGTGGGTACTCGGAGGTATAATCCGAGAGAGAGAGTAACTGAGCAAGCTCACTTACTAAATACTCCCAGCTTTGGCGGGAACACCTCAGCTGGGTCAAACGATGAATCTTCCCATCAGAGGGGTGTTTCACCCCCAGATGGAAGATTCCAGACCTCCAGACACTTTGTCTGCCGCCGGCCTGCCTGGGACAGCTCAGGGTGGGGGATCCCACACCTGGCTTCACTCACACGAAGACCTCCCAACACCCCTTGACCAGCATGGATAAAGGGGGCAGGGTGTCAACTGCATTCCAGTGCCCCAGGGGCCTGGAAGGGGCTTCTATTGAGGACGAGGGAGGAGACTGAGACTGCATGGAATCCCCCTAACCTTCCTGCTGGGTGTGAATTCCAGCCAGACTTTGCCCGCCCATTTGCTCCCACAGGGAGGAGATGAGGCTGCCCAAGAGCAGGGTCATTTGGCTGCTCCAGGACAGAGGCAAACCTCTGGGGGGGTTGTTGACACGTGTTCCCATGCCTGGGTAAACCGGTTCAGCAACCCCTGACTCATCGTGCAGTGTAAACCCAGTTTCAGAATCAAGCCACGTGGCGAAAGGGGGACACACTCGAGAGGGGCCCCCAGACACAGAATCGTGCATTGGTTCCGAGCTAACCCACCCAGGGGAGCCGGATGCACTTTTCCATGTAACCGCAGTTAAATCATAAGTGTTATGAATTAACTGTGATTTTTAATAGAAAATTAATTTTGGGCGCTCGCGGTTACATGGTAGCCTCGAGCGCTCAAAACACCCATTTAATAATATGGGGCCATGGGAGCCTCGAACACTGCGGTTAGATGCTCTCACGTTAAATATAGAGAAACTCTGTCTCATGTTTAAACATGGTCAAAATAACACGCACTTGAGCATTTTACACACGGTTAGAGTGGAAAATACTCGCACACTCTGAGCTAATCCTAGCTGTGAAGGGTCACGCAAGGGATGAGGGTGCAGGAGGGGGCACCCCCCCTATTCTAATGGATAGTGGTGTCCAGAATCCTCATCAAGAACTTGTGTCTCACACCTGTTCCAAACGGAGAGCTGAAAA
>JAVSBX010417538.1:0-13252 GCA_033119125.1 Desmognathus anicetus
CATAAATTATGTTTCAGACATATTTTGGGGCATATCAAAACATATTAATTCGGCTCGAATTGGCATGTAGAGCTAAGCCCCACACCCATGCCCCTGGCTTTGCTCATACTCCGACATATTTGACTTGCCCACCTCTATTCTCCCACACCTCTTAAAAGTGGTTTCACACCGCCTGCTACGCCTCGCTTCACATGGGCACTAAACTTTGGTGCCACTCATTCAGTCCACATGCTACGGTACGACCCTCTGTCCTGTACCCATGCCGGAGTATAACACCCATCAACAGACTCTCCTGGAGGAATCTATGACTGATCCACGTACGGTCCTGTGACAGACAAGGCCAAGAAGAAACACAGACACACAGGATCTTCAAATAAATGGCGAAAGCTTTATTGCAAGAAACACAATCAAGCAAACATACAACTGACCTAATAAAACCAAGATCCTAAGGTGCTGATTATGAGTTTTGCAAAGTACCTGTGCGGAACTCCGCAAACCTCAACTGTTTGTTGTTCGTTACCCAACATGGGAAGGCTGTGTCTGACATGGGTACCTGATTCCCAGGCTTAGAAACTCAGGATGCACCTCACTGATGATCAGGCGCGCAACCAGCGTGTGGCTTTCCCGCTGAAGCCACCCCGGCTAGTCCGAAATGGGTGGGGTTAACTGCATGTGATGTCATTTTATGGGCAGGGTTTATGGGGACAGTGCGATTTAGCCACCCCGATCTTTAAGTCTGGTTGCACCTCTGCTGATGATGCCCAATGAGGACGAAACATGCTGGAGATGCTTGAGTCTTTTAATTGAAGGGCTGTCCACTCCCGGCTTGACTGCTGCCTTTGGGCGGTGTCAAGACTGATTTCCTCTGAAAAATGGCACATTCAAGCAACAAACAATGGTATGAAAAACTTCCAAAACTGTATCGTTAACAAAATGCAGTAACCCAAACAAGGAACTGAATACATTTGGAGAAAGATATTCGTAACAAACACAAACTCGCTGCACCGGCATGAAAAAGAAATGAAAAATGTAGTGGTGATGAAAGGGTGTGCGGTGAAGGATTTGAAATATTAGTAGGAACAGGAAATGTGAACTAGTGTAATTTAATACGCAATGTACTTTTGTACCCAAGACAAATGAAAAAATTGTATATGAACATTTCTTTTTTCTATCATGCGAGTCTGAACAAGATCACACACACGGGCAAGAAGAAAAGAAGTATCTACAGAAACCGGGAACTCTGCGTGCATTGATTATAGTGTCACTGTGTATTCTCCCGCTGCTCACGCGGGACCTCCTTAATGGAGGGGTCTTAGAATACTGTATAACTAATACAGAAAAACTAATTAAACATATACATTTTTTTAAAAAAAACCTTACCTTCTAAGTGCAGCTGAAATCCATCTGCAGCAACATTTCTCCATTAAGTGAATAACTTACAAGATGCTTACAAGCTGTTTCCCATTTCGCCCTCCTCTAAACACTGTTCCACTAGTTTCTGAGGGCATCATACAGATGTTCCTGGGGATGTTTCTCAGTTCAGGGTGATAGCACCAGGACAGTTTTGGCATAGGCGAGTCGAAGTGTACTGAAGCATGTCGCTCAGAACCTTCAGCACCTTGGCCCGACTAATTCCTGTGCATCCATGCAAACTCCAAACAATGCATTTTAAAATTTTCTTATGCTCTGGGGCCTTTGACTTAAGTTACAACTAACACAGGTCAAAACTGTGACAGAACACTTAGTGGGCACCAGCTTCTACATAGAAGTGGATGAGCTGGTCAGCTGGAGAGCCGAACCAGGGGTCTAGGGCTGGAGAGCCGAGCCGCCACGGGTCTAGGGCTGGAGAGCCGAGCCGCCAGGGGTCTAGGGCTGGAGAGCCGAGCTGCCAGGGGTCTTGGGCTGGAGAGCCGAGTCGCCAGAGGTCCAGGGCTGGAGAGCCAAGCCAGGGTTCTAGGGCTGGAGAGCCGAGCTGCCAGGGGTCTAGGGCTGGAGAGCCGAGTCGCCAGGGGTCTAGGGCTTGAGAGCCGAGCCGCCAGGGGTCTAGGGCTGGAGAGCTGAGCCGCCAGGGGTCTAGGACTGGAGAGCCGAGCCGCCAGGGGTCTAGGGCTGGAGAGCCGAGCCGCCAGGGGTCTAGGGGTGGAGAGCGAGCACCAGGGCTCTGGGGCTGGAGAGCTGAGCCCCTGGGGTCCGGAGCTGGAGAGCCGAGCCCCCGGGGTCTGGGTCTGGAGAGCCAAGCCCCCCCCCGAGGTATGGGGCTGGAGAGTCGAGCCCCAGGGCTCTGGGGCTGGAGAACCGAGGACCCTGGGATCTGGGGCTGGAGAGCCGAGCCAGGGGTCTAGCTTGGTGAGCCAAACCCATATTTGGTGATTACCCCCCAAAATGTGCCTAAAGCACATTTTGAAATGTGCCTAAAGCACATTTTGAGGTACACAAACACAAAATAAAAGCATTTTTTTGAGTAAAAAGTTGCAAAAATTGGTTTTTAGCTTGAGCCCAGCTGTAACCTTTTCACAGACAACGAGCTGAGCGGGGTGTTTGGCTTGAGCCCAGCTCAAGCTCCCCCTGGCTTGCCCAGCTCTACACTTGCCCCAAATAACAGATGGTTCCCACCCATGTTCTGCTACTGGTGAAAGTAACCCATAGACTAAAAAAGGAAGACCCACAATATTTAAAGTGGATGGAGGGCTATAGTGGGTAATGTCTTTGAAGGTGTTTTCAATGTCATTTCATTTATTACTGGTGAAAGTGAGGCTCCTCGGATGACTTTAAAGGGGTGGTTTTAAAAAGGACTGGAACAGAGGCTGATCTGCCTCACCCAGAACTGAGCAACTGCTCAGAGGAGGCCCTGCCCCCATGAACTGAGCCTGTCAGTCATGGATGTTAGTGTAATTGTTACTAGGCATTTATATCACACCCAAGAACCACCACCATGGCCTTCAAGCACTGTTGGACTGTTGTTAAGCCCTCCTCCCTCTACCCCCCCTGTGGCTAGACGGCACCTGCGGAGAAACTTGTGACGAAATGGGGACCAAGGGTAGCAGATCTGCCCTTTCGCACAAACCCACCACCTAGTTCAGCGCTCTGGGCATGCAACGTACAGAGGCCTATGCGATAACTAGGGGTGTTAAATTACCAGGATCGTCTCCCTTATGCCACCAACACCAAAAATGCCACAAAATGAAGGCAATCGAGTCGGATTCTTCAAAAAGAGACACTTCTTTATTAGCTCAAAATAGCTGAAAAATACTTAAGAGCAGCAATGGTTACGTTTATTCTCATCTACAAAAAAAAAGTTTTGTTCCAGCAAGCAACAAGGTGAAAAATACATCTACCACAGTGGTTCGTTAAAGTTAAGCAATAGTACGAAAATCGTCAAGTCAAACAAGGCCAGTACCACAGATGGTGCGAACAGGACTCACCCAGTCCAATGACTCCGAAAGGATGAAGGAAGCCATATTCTGATGTGTCGCTGCTAGGCCAGGCTGAGCTATCGTGTCCCAGACACAGAAGGCACAGGCCCCCTCAGACAGCCCGTCTTCCTCAATAGAACCCCTCTGTTGTCTCACAACGGGGGAGCACTCAGAGGTCAGATCAGAGAGAGAGGAATGTGTTGCGCTTCCCCTAAAATACCCTCCCAGAGGGCACAGCCCTTCTGGGAGGGGTCAAGACCTTTGCCGGCTCATCCTCTCCCCCAGGGAAGAGATACAGCTGTCCAGGAGCAGGCCTAATTGGCTGCTCCTCGCAGGGCAAACCCCTGGGGGTGGCTGACACTTGATCCCAGGCTTGGGAGGCAAGGCACCCCCAGATTCAATTTTGGAGTGTGAACCCAACTTTTGAACCAAGCCACGTGGCGAGTCAAAATGGAGGGGACACACTCAGAATGGAGACCAAGCACGGAATCGAGCCTTGGATCCGAGCTAACCCACTCAGGGGGGCCGGATGCACTTTTCTGCAAAACCGCAGTCAAAACATCACGACTTTATGAACTTCCGGTGGTTTTTAATCAAAAACGAGTTTTATGCGCTCACAGTTACACATTAGCCTTGAGCGTCTAAACCCCCTTTTGAATAACAAATGGGAAATGGTAGCCTTGACCAACACTGTTCTAGGCTACCTTGTTAAAGATAGGAAAATGCATTCATATGCTTTATCTGAGTAAAAATTACACGTTTCTGAGCATTTTACACACGGTCAGGGAAAAAATGCTTACATACCCTGAGCTAATCCTAGTCAGGAAGGGTCATGCAAGGGATGGGGGTGCAGGAGGGGGACCCCTATGCTCACTAGTTGAGCAGAGGGCAGGAATTTCCAGGCTCCTGAGCACAAAAAGAGCCCTCCACGGAAGCCCTCCCCACCTTACCATGCTGGCCAGGGGTTGCATGCGACTCCTGCAGCGACTAGGGGCACCCAAGGGAGCACCCTAATTCGTATGCTACACACACATGACCAGCCTAGGGGTCCATTTGGCCCCCATCTGGTGAAAAAAATAAAATAAAACCCACATGCACACCAGATGGGACTGTCTTCGCAAAACTTGTTAGTTTTAGAGGGGAATAAAGTAGGAAAGAATAGGGCAAGTGGAGTATGTAGGGAGGAAAGGGGTAGGATATGAGTGGGATCAGGGGTCAGACAGGAGACCTCCCAATGACTTAGCTCTCTTTCGAATGCAGGTGGAGAAAGGGGACCTTTATCTTGACCCGTACCCTTAACCTTCTGAATGCAATCCAGCTTAATATAGGCTCTTTAGTAGCATCTGGAAGAATGCCTTATGGGTAGTCAGCAAAAACTGTCTATGGTGGTTAGGATATGCCCCCCGTTTAGGGCAGTGACCTCCAGTGGAAGAATATCATGGCTGACTCCCATCCCCCAGAACACTCTATCCCTCTGGGCTCAGGAACTCAGCAAGCCATGCCACATTAGCTCCTAACTCCCACCCCCTACCCGAAGCCCTGATGCAATACCACTTCCACTGTAAGAATCCACCCCTTGGATGCTGGTGACATTGTGAGATATTGTGAGATTTACTTCAGAATCCACAGAAGCTTCTCTGGGCGTCTCTTAACTGACAGCCAAGTTGTCTATGCCACTCTCTACCCTGACTGAAGATCCCTGGGGAGTTAATGGCAACAGCAGAACAGCGCTACCAACGGCCAGGAGCAGTATCTTAGCTAGACAGTGTCATCAAGATTGATTGTAGTCTATTAATAGATTGATAAATACGATCCCTCATACTATAAAACAGTAATATTTAATAACAGCCGACAGAACCAGTACCTTTGCGAGTCAGTGTTTCCGAAGTGACGAAAGTCTAATGCTAATTACCTTGAACTTAACATATGTGGTCTTTTTGCTGCAAAGGGATTTTTGGGTTGTGGAAGAAAGGACGATGCCACAGTCCTGGGTTGCAGATGTACTACTCTGGTGTTGTGTTACACATACCTTCCACAACATTACTTACAGAAGCCTTGAAATGAACCAGAGAGTACATATGGGATGCCACCCTTAGTGCCCCGCATCTTTTGCATAAACAACCCCCAGTCAGTTGTACAACAATACCACAGGTGAGCATAATATGACCAGGACAGTTATGTAGGTATTATTACAGCCTGAAAGAAAGGCAGACGAGGCCGTGAAGGCACAAAACCAGGATTTTATTGGGAATAATAATGAAGAGGACAATAATTAGGATATGCAATTTAAGGGAAGCAAATACAACAAAATGGATAATGGGCAATAAGCATGGTGAAAACATTACACTACGGCAAGGACAATTGTGGACAAAAGAACAATGAAGAATAATAATGTGAGGATAATGAGAGGACAATTTATACTAGGGTACAAAGAAAAATGGCGAGCAATTACATCATGGTAACAAGAGAGAAGGAAAACAAGGGCAATGGGACCACTTATACCAGGACCAGAATGAGGCGCACTGACAGTTAGAGGTTACATTAGGGAAAAACTACTACTAGTACTAGTTGCAAAACTAAAGAGGGGGTAGTTACTTCGGGAAACTCAGATGACACAAGGTGGTAAAATACAGGCCAGGCCACTAGGCATGAAGATCACCCAACATGTCTCCAGTAAGCTACATCTGGGATATACAGAACACCAGCATAGGTATGCCAAGATGTGCTTGTTCACAGCCGTGCACAGACAAAAGGAGGCCCAGGTTATTAACAGTTCCAGAGGTAACAGGTCCAGGGCAAGGCTGACCTACAGGTAGCAGTACAGGCCCAACGGCCAAAGAGCTCCTAGAAGGTACACATTCTCACCCAGAAGCAAACTCGCACAAGGCATGCAGACCCCAACCCACTGAAAGGACTGGTGCCCAGATCGTACACCAACAAACTAGAGGACTGGCACACTGAAAGAGAACTGGGGCGCTGAGAGGAACAGCACCCAGAAGCTGACGCAAACACACAGAGGATAACTCAGACACTCAGAAAAAGCTGTACCTGACACGCAGAAAAGCTGTACCCTGACAAACAGATGCTAAGCCCAGACACACAATGTGGAGAATGTGCTCAGAACCACAGGCACAGCTCTGAAATTCACAAAATGCGCAAACGATCACAGGCATAACTCAGACAGGATTCCACGGTAAGAGCCCAAGATCACACGCAAGCACACAGACCAGATTCCACAGAATGCCCCCAAGATCACAAGCACGAGAGCAGGGAATGTGCCACATGCACACCAGATCACAGGCAATCACCAAGCTAGAAATGTGCACAAGATCACAAGACCAAGCTAACGTGCCCAAGATCACAAGTGCGCTGAGCAGGGAATGCTCACCAGGTCCCAGACAGGATTGTACACAATATTACAGCTTCACAAGCAGAGTTAAGAATGCGCACATGGTCACACCCACACACAGACCGGATTACACAACATGCGCCCAAGATCACATGCACAGAGCTAGTGTTTCGCACAAAGTCACACACACCAGATTCCAGAATGTGCCCAAGATCACACGCATGCAGAGCAGAGAATGCACACCAGTACACACACACACCAACAGTATTGTCCAAAATCACAGGCCCAAGACCCAGCGAAAATAAGGTGCACAAGACCAAGCTAAAATGCGCCCAAAGACCACAAGCACAGGACCCCGCAAAAATGCGCACAGGATTGCGTACCAGGTAACCAACACACACACACCTCCTGTGTCAGAAGCTGAGGAGGACCCTGCAGGTGAGGCGGGAATGGGGAGAGGTTCAGTGAAAGAGGATGAAGAGACCGAGCCATAAATGACAACACCGACCAAGGGACAGTCAGATCAAGAGAGACACAGAGCTTCAGAAACATAGACAGCGTCAGAGACAGACATAGAGACTGTATTCAGACAGCATTCAGACAGAGAGACAGTATTCACACAGAGAGACAGTATTCACACACAGAGACAGCAGTACAGAGAGACAACATCAGAGAGAGACAGCATCAAGGACAGACAGCATCAGGGACAGACCGCATCAGGGACAGACAGCATCAAGGACAGACAGCATCAGAGCCAGACATCATCAGGGAGTGTGCAAGAGAAAGGAGCACACCAGGGAAAAGAGCACACAGTGAGAGAAGAGAGCACAGAATGGGAAGGGAGCACAGAGCGGGAAGGGAGCACAGAGCCGGGAGGGAGCACAGAGCTGGAAGGGAGCACAGAGAGAAAGCACAAGAGGACAGACAGCACCAGCAAAAGTGACAGAGAGCAAGTAGAGACGGCGCCAGAGTAAAGAAACAAAAAGAGCACCAGAGAAAGAGAGCGTACAAGAGACATAGAGACAGCACAAGAGAAAACAGTAGGGGCCCGAGGGAGATGGGGAACTGGATACAGGGTGTCAAGAGTGTCTTTGCCCCCTCGCTTCCACAAGAGGCGGGCGGGGGAAAAAGAGAAACAGGCACCCAGTAGGCCCCTCAGCTGCCCAGAGAGCAGGTACAGGAGAAGCACTGCCACAGGGCAAATGCAGGGAACTGGAGTTCCCTCCCCCACCAATGACAACAGACCCATGCGGGCGTGGGGAGTCAGTACTGGCGGCGCAGCCCTCTCCTCTTCTCTGAGCAGGCTGGTGCTTGCAGGGAGCCTGGCAGGCCCGGGCAGGGACTGTCAACAGGTGTGGAGAGCAGGGTCAGACTCAAGCAGACATCCCACCCCCCAAAGGGAGCAGGCGTGAGGCCAAAAAGGCCTGCGCGGCCTTCACCTGGAGCAGGCAATACTTCCAGACAGTAGCATGCCCCCACAGAGCGAGCAGGGAGGCAGAGGAGGCCCCTCGCCCGAGCAGGCAGGGCCACAGAACAGACGTATGAGGATGGGAGAGGCACACTCTTAGTTTAAACTGAAAACAAATAGGCCTATATTAGAAAAAATAAAACGATATGAAAAGGATCAAATGGTGCAGGGTTTTAGCCTGTGTATAGTGTATACACAGGAAACAATCTCGTAAAAAAAGAGAGGGTAAAAGGAGATAACCTCCTTAAGCTCCTGCACTCTGTAATGAACGGGGGTAGAGGACCCTCCAAATGTATGCAACAAATGATTAAAGATGCTAAACAATACAAGCCTTATGAAAGTATAAACAATATATTTAATAGGTGAACACATAAATAATAAACAAATAAGGAAATGTTTACAGAAATCAAAAAGAACAAAATTGTTAGTACAAGACAATTATTGAAATCATAATTGACAAGACATAACTTGACCCAAAACAACCAAGGTGTGGTTACAATAACATATAGAAATCTGATAACATCTCAGAACAAACAACAAAGCAACACACAATGTGGTTAACAGCACAACGCGTTTCAGGGCTGCCACCCTTTATATCCAGTGTGTGAACCATGTAGAGAGGGCAATCCAAGACCAACCGTGGAGTGGATGAAAAAGTAAGCTATAGACACCAAATCGAAGTCACATCCTCTCTGTGAGGTGAACACTACGCCTCTCTACATGTGACATGTTTCATAAAAAAACATGTAATTAAAACAATGCGGTATCGATTATTTACCGAAGAACGTACTTGTGGTTACTGTGCTCAACAAAGCACAAGACCTTTTGAATCTGTGTTCAACCTTTGGGAGGAATATCCCCTTTCTTTGTGAATTTCAGGTGAGCCCTGATCACCTTTATGTCTATAGCTTGACATAACAGTTTCAGGGACTCCGTCTATACACCGCCAGGTGTTTTGATCTTTGCCCCCGAACAACCATCATTTCTTTTGTGAACCCTTGAGTGCGTAATGACGAAACGACAAAACACCATACAATGAACTGGATAAAACTAATACCACCAACATCGTAACATATTCACATAGCTGCGACCCCCCCAAACAGTCACAACTGGAACATGACAGAACATAGAGGCTGTGACACACAAGACCACAGAGATGGGTCCCAAGAATAAGAATAAACACATGAAAATACAACACATAACAAAGACCCAAACATAAGGATGGACAAGTATTTGAAATATAAAACAGCATTAGCTAACATATGGAGGTATCATGCTGCTCGGTGCAAAGGCCTTGTGAAGTTCACAAGCACATATAAACGCTGGAAATAAGGGGGTGTCATCTCGCGGAAATCAGACTGAGGAAGACCCCACAACGATACTGCAACTGTGGTCCAGATGTGCCATAGAAAAACCCTTCTAACATAACATAACATAAGATGTTTTGGACTTAATTCTACTTGAACAGGCTATTTTCTAACAGCACACACTACCCCCTCACCCACCCAGCATCATGTACCCACCAGCACTCCCACTCCTTTGCATTACTAGCTGATGAGCAGACAATCTCATGTTCTTTGGTTTCTTACAACACGAGAGGGAAAGAATGCAGACTCTTTTATTCCATTCCATGATCCCTTTAAACAGCCTTCACTCTGGAACAATCGTGTCTGGTTTCTTCTCTTTTTCATCAGCTACTTCTTCCAGCGCACAGACACATGCTGCCACACTCATCCGGTCTTGTGGCAAGTCCGTCCCTTTGTACCACATATCGTTCTTGGGGTCATACACCTGTACAGTTTTGGTAGGCCTTGACCATGGTTTGGCCCTACCACCGAGAACATAAATCTGACCCTTCCACACTGCCACGCCAAAGCTACTGATTCCCTGAATCAGCGGTGCTACACTGGTCCACTGGTCACGCACAGGACTGTAGCAATCCACACTTGAGAGGGAAAAAGCCTCTAAGGAGTCATATCCACCGATGGCATAGATAAGGTCATTGAAGGTGCACATATTGTGACTGGTACGAACCGTGCTCATGCACTTCTTCTCTTCCCATGAGTCTGTGCAATAATCATAGCAGAGAAGCTTGTTGCTGATGCAACAATCATCATCCACATCATCGCCCCCCGATATGTAGACGCTCTGCTTGTAGGTGGTGCCAGCAAAGCCAGATAACTGCCTGTAAGAGAGAGAAGGGTAAAGTAAATGCTAAGCTCTCATAATCCTTATGCCAGACATTTCTGCCTTCTAAATTAAAACAAATATTGTCCAGTACGATCACTGTACTCCCTTTGCCAATAACATCCAGAACGCCTGACACATAACGAGCCATCCGGAAACTCAGAGGCATTAAAGGAGCTGAAAATAAAATACTTTTAAAAACACTAAAATTGTGATACACAATAAACAAAAAAAGAAACAGAGAAATTAAATTGGCTTTAAATACTGTTCTGACAGTGAATGGTGTAGTCCACAGAAGAAGGGATTACCATCACAGGATGTCTACTGCCGCACTATTATCAGCTGCCGTGCACTGTGTGAATGTGCACTGGCCAATTGTTATGTTATGCTATGCTATGTTATTCAGCATTTAAATAGCGCTCTGGGTACCATTCGTCGTAGCGTTCAGGCGCTTTCCATCTGCCCTTGGAGGAGGGTGGATTGGGGAGGAGAGATGAGGTTGCCAAAAACCTGGAGGATTGAAAAATGGGAAGGGAAGAGAAGAGGAGAGTTGGGAGTGGAAATTATGCAGGTCGTGTAAAGGTCAAAGATTGAGAGGTGCCGCCCTTCGGTGACAAGCCTAGGGCAGCTAAACACGGTTGCGGCTACCCCGGAGAGGTGACTACAGTTTCGTGAGCCCAATGGGAGATGTGCTCATCAGCGAAAGGATGAGAGGCTTCCCCAGGACCAGTAGACGGGTAGTGTGAAACAGGTATAAAAGGAGCAGGAATGAGACTGGGAGGGTTTAAGGGGATTGGGTGAAGTTTAAGTAAAGTTTATACGGAGTGTGTAAGAGTAAAGGAAAGGAAGGTGCCACCCATTTCCGAGGACCCAGAAAGAGGAAGTAGGAGGGGGAGATGGAGAGAGGAGGATTGGAGGTTAAAAATGGGCATGTGAGAGGTAATAGAATACAGAGGTGCCACATCGACGATGAGCATAGGGTGGCTAAAGAGGGCTGCTGCTATCCAGGGCCGGACGTACACCTTGGGCGCCCGCAGGCACTTGGTCCCCGGGTGCCCTCCCTCTCCTCCCAAATTTCAACTGTTTGTAAAAGATTGCGAGCTAAAGCCCAGGTTCATTGTCAATTGGTAAGTTGTAGCGATGAGCGAGGTCCGGGGGGGAGGAGTTCTCCCCCCGTGAGAAACTTTTTGAAAAAACCCTGTCAAAATGGCAAATTTTTCAGCATGAATTTTCGAAAATAACCTGGAAAATACATATGTTTCTTAGTGATCAAAAGGGCTACTGAAGACATAGTGGCTATTTGCAGGTAGACAGTACACTAGGATATAAAAATAACTGAGGCACATTACTTCTTTCATTAAACAATTTTCAAACACAAGCTGAAGCACATGAGTAAAATGCTGAACAAAAGTTTTGCAATTTTGTGAGGGTGAGGGGGCGCGCTGTACGTGCCAAATTTGTCTTCACCCAGGGAGCTATTTGACCAACGCAAACCCTGGCCACTGCTATGTGCTTCTGCAGTGGTATATATTACAGTAAATCCGATATTTAGTAATGGGCTGATGCTCAAACACAAAGCACTTGCGTGCCGGCTAACTTTCCTGCCTGGAGTAACTCCCATTGCTGTCAAGCAGTGCATTCATATTGACTGCACTGCTCACGAGATGGCTTCAGACTATGAAGTGGGAGTGGGGAGAGAGCGGCCACGGCTTATCAGTCTGAGAAGTGGCGCACCACAGGTAAGCCGGGGGCTTGCTTATTAGGGGGGTTGGGACTCGGGAGGGTGGAATTTTGACAGTGAATTAAAGAAATATTAGTTGCATATCCTTTGAGGTTATTCTGATTAGAATTCCAGAAATATTAAAAACATGCCCAGTAAATAACATAATTAAGTGACTGGACTTGTGCAAAATAGCCTTACCCAGATAATGCTCAGTGTGAGCACTTTTTAATTAACGTCACATCTTTCTAAGCACCTTCTGATCATGTCTTCGAGGTCTATAACACTGGAAACACCAGCTGTTGCAATGAGCTATATCGTGGTGTTACTTACAGTGTAAGTAACAGTGTAAGTAACAGTGTAAGTAACAGTGTAAGTAACACAATTGGCAAAAAATAGGATTAGGCAAAATTGTTACAAAGAACTTGGCAAACAGTTCTCTAAAATTGTAAACAGCCCTTTGAGGTGTGTGCACTAGAGTTGTGTGATGACACCAGTCATTTGGAATCGTGTACAGCCTCCATCTCCCCCAACCCACCACCACTACTGGCATCTGCTGAAGCACCCTGTGATCCTATTTGCATGGAAAGGAGTGAAAAGTCCTGACTCAGACACTGTCTTTTATGACACTTGAAAGTACATTATCTCATTGTCTCTTGTCCTTGCCCTAGAACTGAAGTGCGTCCATACCCTGAGACAGCACTCTACAAATCCTCACAGGGCACTTGCATGGACGTCCGCAGGAATTTTTGCAGGAGGGGGGCAAAGTTTTCAGAGGCAGTATATAAACATACAATTTTAAAAATATGCAGCGAGCGAGCAGGACCCACCCACAGGGATTTGAGGGTTTTGTCTCAAGAAATTTTTGAAAAAATGGATGCAAATGAGACCAAACTGAGCATTTTAAAAGCCCAATAATGCAAAGAAATTGCCCAAAAAAATATGGAGTTTTAGTTCATGTTTATTTCTCTGGCAGTAAAGCAAGCATGTGTATTGCGAAGGTAGGGAAAAAATCCAGACCACCTGAATCCACATGCTCTAATGCTTTCAGATTTCAGTTTGATCTGTTTTTTTTAATTAAATGCGCCCAAAAATCACAAGCTCATAAAACTAAT
>JAVSBX010418638.1:0-13195 GCA_033119125.1 Desmognathus anicetus
ATCCAGGCGTTATACAGATACTTTGGGGGAAGAAAGACCCGTACCAATCGTACCAGCTACTTCGTTTATCTCCTGCCTCAATCCATTTTTGGAGAAACTCAAGACCACAGTACAAGAACATCCTGATCTACCCCAGATGTTAAAGAACCCAAGGAATACGCTACGGGAAGGACTATGTTTTGTAGGTTCTAGGTTATGGATACCAGAGAAACAGATCCAAAGAGTATTGTTGCACATGTTCCATGATTCTCCTACGGCCGGGCATAGAGGAGTACAGAACACCTTGGAATTAATTCAAAGATCATTTTGGTGGCCAGCTATGTTAAATGATGTAACCCATTACGTCAAGTCATGTGTTGTTTGCGCGCAAAGCAAGAGTTTACGTCAGAAGACACCAGGACTGCTACGTCCCTTACCAGTGCCCAACGGGCCCTGGCATACTGTAGCAATGGATTTCATAGTGGAGTTGCCATCTTCAGAACATATGACTACTATCTGGGTGGTCATCGACCTATTTACTAAGATGGGACATTTCATTCCCTTAACTGGATTACCAACTTCTCGACAACTGGCACACCTCTTTTTGCTACATATCTATAGATTGCATGGTCTACCAAGAAACATCATATCAGACCGTGGTTCACAGTTTATCTCTCATTTCTGGAGAGCCTTGTGTAAGGCGTTACATATAGACCGATTACTCTCTTCTGGATACCACCCCCAGACAAATGGGAGTACCGAAAGACTTAATCAGACCTTGATTACTTACCTCCGGTGCTACGTTAATCAGTCGCAGAAGAATTGGGTATCTTTTTTACCTCTTGCAGAATTCGCATATAACAACGCCAAACATTCCTCAACCAATCTCACCCCCTTTTGGGCTACCTACGGAAGGCATCTGTTGGCCCTTCCCATGGATCTTGATATCAAGACAGATGTTCCCCAAACATCCATTCACTTGCAAGAGATACTCGACAATCAGGAAAGAATCCACAAGGCGTTACACGCCAATCAGGAAAAGATGTCTCGATTCGCCAACGTACATCGCTCTGAAGCACCCATCTATCTCAAAGGTGATCTGGTTTGGTTATCGTCACGGAATTTACCCACTTTCGGTCTCCCTCGTAAGTTCTCGCCGAGATATTTTGGTCCTTTTAAGATAGAGAAGATGATCAATCCAGTGGTTGCCCGTCTACACTTACCTCAAGCCTGGAGGGTCCATCCTTCGTTTCATGTCTCTCATCTAAAACCTGTGGTGGAGAGTAAATTCCCTAACAGAGTACCGGCCGCTCCCCCGCCTATTCGGATAGACGGACATCAAGAACACGAAGTAGAAGAAATCATCAACGCCAGGTATCATAAAGGTAAACTACAGTATTTGGTGGCCTGGAAGGGGTATTCTCGCGCTGATAACTCCTGGGAGCCAGTAGAAAACATTCACGCTCCGGATTTGCTACGAGCCTTCCAGCAAGCCCATCCAGAAAAACCGTGTTCCCCAAGAAAGGATCATACTGTTACACACGTTCCACGTGTTCCACATAGGCGGCGTTCGCCACTCAGAACTACACGACTTACCAATTCCACACCCGATTCTACAGGAACAGAAACTAAGACAACAACCTTGCGTCGGTCTAGCCGTACAGCTTCACAACGGTCTCGATACGGCACCTCCTCTAGGAAACCCCTCGCTGCTGTTCAGTTGCTCTTCCGGCTCCAGACTGTGCCTCGCGACCGGATTGGATGCAGGGTAACCAATCGCCTTGCAAGTTCAGTTCTTCCGGCTTCTGATTGGTCAGAACCCTTCCGGACTCAAGCCCCGCCTCCAATCACCCAGCCCATTCAACACACAACCGATTATACTTAAGACAAACAGACCTTCACGCTATCGCGTCTCAGTAGTCAATTGCTGTCACGACGCTAAGTTTCATTCCTGGAGCTTTCCTTCTCCTTCCTTCTCCTGCTTCTTATTCCTCTCAGCTGCTTGTCTTTCCATCTCGGTTTCCTTCATTCAAGAGTACGAAGCTGCACCGAGGAATCTCCATTCAAGATTACGAAGCCAAGCGCTAACAAGGGTTTTTTCCGGGTCCGCCCTTTTTCCCTTGTCTCCCCCCCTCTGCTAACACATAGCCTGTGTTTTTGGCAGCGGGGGAGTGGCGAACTGTCTACAGGGTACGAGAACATCAAGTATCAGGTGAGCGTTCGCCGAAGGTTACAGGCTGAGACGCCCCTGAATATGGCTACGTCGGAAGAACTCACCAGAGCCGTGCAACATCTCGAACAACAGGTGACGGCACTCCAACAGCAGAATCAAACCTTACGTCATTTGGTGGATAACCGACCGCCACCGATTGTTAACAATGTAGTGACCGTCAGCCCTCCGGTTCCCAAACCTGCTACTGGTCCCTATGCCGGGGAACCCCAACGTTTAAGAGAATTTCTACAGGCATGTCAGGTGCAATATCTGTTAACGCCGGATCATTTCCAGACTGATACGATCAAAGTGGCTTACATGATAAGTAACCTGACTGGCAACGCGTTAGCATGGGCAGCTCCCCTGGTAACAGCAGCTAGCCCACTGCTTGATGATTTGGACGACTTCGAGGCGGCTTTGAAGGCCATGTTTCAACGTACTTCCTGTGTGGTAGCCGCAGAAGAAGCCTTATTAGACATACAGCAAGGTACTAGAGACGTTCTGTCCTACACTACCAAGTTTCGGTCTTTGGCCGCCGAGACACGTTGGAATGATGCGATCCTAATGACCTGTTACCGACGTGGACTCAAGGATGAATTGAAGGATGAGTTGGCCCGGATGGATCGACCTGCCACCTTGCAAAGAATGATAGAAAATACCTTACAATTGGAATACCGAATAAATGAACGTCGACAAGAAAGACGTCGTCCTTTATCCGTCACCACACCCAGACGTGTAATCCCTAAACAGACGGAAGGTACCTCCAATGCTACTGCGGCAGAAGAACCAATGCAGGTGGATGTCGTTAGAGGACCCCTCACTAACGAAGAACGACGTAGGAGAAGAACAAACAATTTGTGTCTGTATTGCGGTGATTCCAAACACCTGGTCAGAAACTGTCCTATTTGCCCGGTAAGCGGGCGGAAAACTAGAAGACCTCAGAAACGCGGGGAAGGTTCCGTGGGGTCTTACTGATACACTTCCCTTACAAGCAACCCAGACGGTCCAAGCTTCTACAGCCCTGTTTACGATCAAGGCCATAATAACGACACCTACCTCCTCTTTTGGCATAACAGGATTAGTTGATTCAGGAGCTGGTGGCATGTTTTTAGACGCGACTTGGGCTCAAGAACACCAGATACCGGTGCTGTGGAAAGAACAACCTATCCATGTGCAAACCATCGATGGATCTCCCATTGTCTCCGGACCTATTCAAACACAGACTCAAGTATTGAAACTTCAGATAGGCCTACATCACGAGGATTTGACTCTAGACCTAATTAAATCACCAAATTATCCCTTGGTGTTAGGATTACCGTGGTTGCGCCTACATGACCCGCTTATCAGGTGGGGCAAGGGGGTTATCATTTTTGCATCCGACCACTGCCTTGGACAGTGCATCTCTGCACCGGAAACAGCAGAGATAGACTTACTCGAGATTGGACATACAGAGATTACAGTGGGACAACTCCAGCTTGATATCCCTAGAGAATATGGGGAATGGCGTCAGGTCTTTGAGAACCCAGAGGCCAAACAACTACCGCCTCATCGGTCCTTGGACTGCAAAATAGAATTGATACCGGATGCTATAGTACCTTTTGGTCGGATCTATAGATTGACCCCAGCAGAGAGACAGGTGCTTAGGGAGTACTTACAAGAGCACCTCAAGAACGGATTGATACGGCATTCACGCTCCCCAGCAGGCGCACCCCTGTTCTTCGTAGCCAAGAAGACAGGGGATCTTCGCCCTTGCATTGATTTTAGGGGACTAAACAAAGTCACGATTCGGGATAGATATCCCCTACCTTTGATACAAGACATCATAACAGCAGTTCAGAATGCCAAAGTTTTCACGAAATTGGATCTACGAGGAGCCTACCATTTATTGCGAGTCCATCCCGGAGATGAATGGAAGACCGCCTTCCGCACACCTTTTGGTTTATTTGAGTACGCCGTTATGCCTTTTGGTTTGGTCAACGCCCCCTCTATTTTTCAGAGGTTTATGGATTCTTTATTTTCTGATGTGTTACAATTGTTTGTCGTCGTCTATCTTGATGACATTTTAATCTTTTCGCCAGACAAGACATCACATACTAAGCACACCAAGGAAATACTCGCTCGTTTAGCCACAAACCAACTACGATGCAAACCAGAGAAGTGTCTTTTTTCAGTATCATCCGTTGAATATCTTGGGTACATCTTCTCAGAAGCCGGTATTTCCATGGCACCCTCCAAGGTTTCAGCTGTTCTGGACTGGCCTCGACCTACGAGTGTTACCACCATTCAACAATTCCTCGGTTTTGCCAATTATTATCGCCCATTTCTGTCACATTTTGCAGCTATAGTGGAACCATTGTGTTACCTCACCAGAAAGAATATACCCTTTGTTTGGACACATTTACAGGAATCGTCCTTTAACAGACTAAAGGAGGCGTTTACTACTCAACCCATTCTGGTGTCACCAAACGAATCCCAACCTTTCATAGTACAGACCGACGCTTCTAATGTGGCCATAGGAGCAGTCCTTCTTCAAGTTCAGGAATCAGATGGGTTGGAGCATCCCATTGCTTACTATTCCCGTTTACTGTGTCCAGCTGAGCAAAATTATTCTACTACAGAGAAGGAGCTTTTGGCCATTAAATCAGCATTAGAGCAATGGCGACATCACTGTCTAGGAGCCAAGTTCCCAGTAACCATCCATACTGACCATAAAAATCTTCGCTATTTAGAGACCGCAGTGTGCAGGAATGGTAGGCAGGCTCGATGGGCATTGTTTCTTTCCTCTTTCGACCTTCAAATTACTCACATACCAGGTTCGGAGAACGTGTTAGCAGACGCCTTGTCCCGACGTTACACAGATACTTTAGGCGAGGAAAGAACCGTTCCTATCTTACCAGCTACTTCGTTTATCTCCTGCCTCAACCCGTTTCTGGAGAAACTCAGGACCTCAGTACAGGAACATCCTGGATTACCTCAGATGCTCAAGAATCCAAGAAATACGCTACGGAAAGGACTATGTTTTGTAGGTTCTAGGTTATGGATACCAGAAAGAAACAACCAGAGAATGTTGTTACACATGTTCCATGATTCACCAACAGCCGGTCATAGAGGGATCCAAAACACCTTGGAGTTAATCCAACGATCATTTTGGTGGCCAACCATGTTAAATGATGTAACCAATTATGTCAAGTCGTGTGTTGTGTGTGCACAAAGTAAGAGTTTACGTCAGAAGGCACCAGGACTGCTACGTCCACTACCAGTACCTGTTGGTCCCTGGCACACCGTGGCAATGGATTTCATAGTGGATTTACCATCCTCAGAACATATGACTACTATCTGGGTAGTCATCGACCTATTTACCAAGATGGGACATTTCATTCCTCTTTCTGGACTACCGACTTCTCGACAACTGGCACACCTCTTTCTACTACATATATACAGATTGCATGGGCTACCAAGACACATCATTTCGGACCGCGGTTCACAATTCATCTCTCATTTCTGGAGAGCCTTGTGCAAGGCGCTACATATAGATCGATTACTCTCTTCTGGATACCATCCCCAGACTAATGGGAGTACCGAACGCCTGAATCAGACCCTGATTACCTACCTTCGGTGCTACGTGAATCAGTCACAGAAGAATTGGGTATCCTTTTTACCCCTTGCTGAATTTGCATACAACAACGCCAAGCATTCCTCAACCAACCTCACCCCCTTTTGGGCTACCTATGGAAGACATCTGTTGGCCCTTCCGATGGATCTAGAGGTCAAGACGGATGTACCCCAAACGTCCATTCATTTACAAGAGATTCTCGACAATCAGGAAAGAATCCACAAGGCGTTACACGCCAACCAGGAAAGGATGTCTCGATCAGCTAACATACATCGCTCAGAAGCACCTGCCTATCTCAAGGGTGATCTGGTGTGGTTGTCCTCACGGAATCTACCTACTTTCGGTCTCCCTCGCAAGTTTGCACCGAGATATTATGGTCCTTTTAAAGTAGAAAAGATGATCAATCCAGTGGTCGCCCGTCTACACTTGCCTCAAGCCTGGAAAGTCCATCCTTCGTTTCATGTCTCCCATCTAAAACCAGTGGTGGCAAGCAAGTTCCCAAATAGAGTACAGGCGGCTCCACCGCCTATTCGGATAGATGGCCATCAAGAATTCGAGGTTGAAGAAATCGTCAACGCCAGGTATTTTAGGGGCAAACTACAATATTTGGTAGCCTGGAAAGGATATCCACGCGCTGATAGATCATGGGAGCCGGTCGAAAACATCCACGCTCCAGAATTATTACGTACTTTCCACCAAGCTCATCCAGAGAAAACCTATTCCCCAAGAAAGGATCATACTGTTACACACGTTCCCCGTGCTCCACATCGGCGACCTTCCCCTCTCAGAACTACACGACTTACCAGCCCTACGTCCAGCTCTACGGGAACAGCCATCAATCCAACAACGCTACGCCGGTCTAGTCGTACAGCTTCACAACAGTCTAGATACGGCACCTCCTCCTCCAGGAAGCCCCTCGCAGCCGTTCACCTGCTCTTCCGACTCCAGACGGTGCCTCGCGACAGGATTGGATACAAGACAACCAATCGCATCGCAGGTTCAGGTCTTCCGATATCTGATTGGCCAGAACACTTCCGGACCCAAGTCCCGCCTCCATTCACCCAGTAGGTTCAGTACGCTCTCCAGTATACTTAAGGCACACAGACCTCAGCGTCCTCGCGTCTCAGTAGTCAATTGCTGTCACGGCGCTTAGTTCTCTCTCTGAGCTACCCTTTCTTCCAGCCTTCTGGTCTCTCCTATTCTGTTGCTCGTCCTTCTTTCCTCCGTGGTTGTTTCCCTGCCGCCCAGAAAACGGAGCTGCATCAACAAGCCTTCTAAGTCTACGGAGCTAAGAACTGTCAAGGGTTTTTTCCGGGTCACCCCTTTTTCCCTTGTCTCCCCCCCACTGCTAACACATTGCCTGTGTTCTTGGCAGCGGGGGAGTGGCGAACTATCTACCAGGTACAACAACGTCAAGTATACAGGTGAGCGTTCGCCTAGGATTACAAGGCACACGTCAGGTCAGTGGTGGAGGTGGCCAGGCCGAAAGCCATATCCCTTGACGAGTTGGTTGAGGCCACCGCTAAATGCCGATGCATGTCCAAGGCGATAGAAACCATTGGGTCAGGGGCCTGGAACAAATTTCTATCTTTCACACACAAATTTGACAAAGATGAAAAGACCCTCATGGAGAAACTGTTCTCAATCAGAGCAGAATTATCGGTGTCCGGAGAAGGTGTACTATTGAGGGGGGAACGAATAGTGGTCCCAGAAGTGCTGGTCCCGAAGCTTCTCATACTGGCCCATGAGGGTCATCAAGGGGTGACAAAGACCACTGCGCGACTTCGACGACGGTATTGGTTCCCCAAGCTCCAAGAAATGGTAGCGGACATGGTGAACACGTGCCTGATGTGCTCGGCGAGTGGGAAACCTTCCCCCCCTGCCCAAATAAGCACTCCACCACGGAGCCACCAGCCGTGGAGTGATCTATCTGCTGATTTCTGTCAAGTGTCACCAGACCATTACCTTTTTGTGGTTCTTGATGAGTGCTCAAGGTACCCAGAAATAGAGCTGGTGCCCAACACCTCAGCTGGCGCAGTCATCCAAGCTCTAGAAAAGATGTTCGCCACTCATGGTCTTCCTAACTCCATAAGGAGCGACAACGGTCCACCTTTCAGGAGCCATGAGTATCGATCCTTTTTAGGAAATCTGAACATAAAGATCCGTCATGTCACCCCCTGCTGGCCGCAGGCGAACGGGGATGTTGAGAGATTTATGCGGACATTGAACAAAGTGATACGTATTGCAAAAGAGCAGAGACTGGACTGGCTGTCTGAAGTATATAGGTTTCTGAGGGGATACAGGACCACTCCCCACTCATCCACGTCAGTGGCCCCGGGTGAGGCTTTGATGGGAAGGCAAGTTAGAGACACTATGCCAGCCATGCCTGGGAGGTCACCCAGCATCATAAATCATCAAAAGGTGGAAGGTCAAAGAAAGCACAAAAACAGTGAGATGAGCATTACAAGGAATTCCAAACCCTCCAGCATACGAGTAGGGGACTCGGTGTTGGTGTCGACAAGGAAAAGGTCTGGGAAGCTAGACCTCACGTTTGAGGCAAAGCCCTGGAAAGTAGTGGAAGTGAAATCGACAATGATCACAGTTGCACGTGCTAATGAACAAGTATGCAGGAACATTTCTTTTTTCAAAAAAATATCGAATACAATGTGGAGAGAAATGTCAGGAGTGTTAGATGCCCAAAACAGTGACAATGAGGATGACCACATGGATGACTTTCTGACCAGCGGGGAGTCACCTGCCCCAGTGCAGCCTAGTCCAGAGCCTCCCAGCGGACCTCCTGTCAGGACCTCAACAAGTGAGAGGGCCCCGAATGTCAGTCAAGAGCTGACCAGCCAACGGACTGTGGAAGCTGGCAGAAGGTACAACTTAAGGAAGAATCCTGCCCCTTCGAGTCGACTGAAGGACTACTATGCTTAACAAGCATGCCCTGGGTTTTGGTTCTTAATTGTATGTTTTTATTCCAGTTGGAAAGGGATGTTATATCTGATTGACAGCATGTAAAGTCATGTGGTACAGCGACGTGCGTCGTGTACCACATGGGCTACGTGAGAACGTAAGCCCCTGAGCGCGAGATATAAAAGTAAATAAATTGGCGCCAAGCGGCAGTTTGGAGCTAGACAGTACAGCGTGTGTGTCGTGTCTGGTTACTGTGTGCAAGTACGTGTGGCCTGTACTTAGCAACATAACACTGGCGACGAGGCGGGTCCGTGCCCCGGGTGCGAGTACCTCGCTTGCTGTTTGTTACTCGACGTGAGGCTGGGTGGAGCCGCTGCTCCCTGGTCTGGTCGAGTGCTCGTTATCTCCCCAGGTACGGGTGGAGCCGCTGCTCCCCGGGTGGGTGGACGATCGTCGTGCGGTGAGCCGCTGCTCCCCACGACACTCCAGTGTCTGCGGTTTGGGTGGAGCCGCCGCTCCCCAATCCGGTGTTGTTCCGGGGCTCGGTAGGTGGCTGACCCCGGAGCATATCCTGTGGCGGGTGTGAGCCGCTGCTCCCCGTTTTGCGTGGGTTTGAGGCGGGTGGAGCTGCCGCTCCCTGCTCGGTGGCCTACGGCGAGTGTGAGCCCCTGCTCCTCGCAAACGCGCATGCCCACAGGTGGAGCCGCTGCTCCCTGCAGGGTGCGTGTGTGGTGAGTGGAGCTGCCGCTCCTCACTGAGTTTCCCCCCCTCCCCGCGGTGAGGAAGGGTGGCTGCTGGTGGTGCTAGCGGGTGGAGCCGCCGCTCCCTGCTGTAGTGATCCTGGCGGAAGACTGGGTGCTGCACGGATTGGGTGACTTGGAAGACTTGGACGACACGTCGGTGTCACCCAGTAGAGCAGAACTTGTTCAAGGTGAGGAGACACCTAGTATTCCTGCAACGATGAGTGCAGAAGAGCGTCCTACGACGTTTCACCTGTCTGGGAGAGAGAGTTCTCTCAAGCCATTTGACATTTATAATGACCCATCCACCATTGGGACTCGGTGGGTCTTATGGATTGATCACTTGGAACGATTCTTTCGGTTAGACGGCATCACCGACCCAATAATGAAAAGAGACTTGTTACTCTTCCACATAGGTGATGATGCACGCAGAATTTTTAATTCACTGAAAGACACAGGTGGGGAGCGTGACTATGAGGTGGCACGGGATGCCCTCAAAGAGCATTTCCTCCCGCAAGTAAACCCGGACTATGAGGACTTTAAGTTGAGGCAGATAATGCAGTCCAAGAATGAATCGATTGACTCCTTTCATGCTCGTATTCGTGAAGCGTCTAAAGCGTGTGAGTACGCGGACGTTGAACAGGTGATCCGGTCACAAATTATATATGGTGTGCATTCAGAGAAGCTCAGACGACAGATCATGTCTGAACCAAGGATTGAGCTGCAGAAAATGCTTCTGTTAGGGCGCCAGAGGGAACTGGCCGATGTGCGAGCGTCAGCCATGGAATCGGCGCTCAGGAAGGTGAAGTTGGAACCAGGGGAAGCTCCCCCGATATCCCCGGCCCCTGTGGCGGCGATTCAGCGCAAACCAAGGCCCCAGAGGCAGTACCCGTCAAGGTCCACGTGGACAGATCGAAGAAGCAGTGATGGCAAACAAGCCCAGTCGTGTCCTATGTGTGGAGACACCTGGCACCGAAAAGAAGTCTGCCCGGCAGTGGGCAGAGAGTGCCTTAACTGTGGTAAATTAAACCATTATGCGATTGTGTGCCAATCTCGCTCCCCACCCCCAAGGCAAGAAGGGCCGAGGAGGAAACTACGGACGAAGCGCCTCACGAGGCAAGTTGAAGTTGCTCCTGAAGACCAAGAATGCCTGTCGTATGACGAAGAGGACGAAGAGGGTGAGGAGGAAGAGTCGCAGGAAGTGGCAGCGAATGCCATCGCTGCACGTCCCAAACGGATTGCGAAAATCAGACTGATTTCATCCGTCACTGGCGAGAAGAGGAAGTTTAGGCCCAAATGCATGATCAGGATAGGTGATAGTACTCACATGGTGATTGTAGACACGGGAGCGGCAGTGAATGTGATTTCCAAAAGGTCGTTTGAATCTCTAGTGCCCAAGCCCACACTGCAACAAGCCACGGTCATCCTGATGGCATATGGCAGCTCCTCTCCACTGCCGGTGCTGGGGACCTTCATGTCGCAGATAAAGTATGGTGACACCTCGACAAGAGCGAGATTCCATGTTGTGAATAGAGACACAGAGACATTGTTAGGATGCAGGTCTGCGATCAAGCTAATGATCGTCCAGTTTGCCTTTAACATTCACGAACAGACTATCTCCGAGATCCTTGAGCGCCACCCCAAGCTATTCCAGGGCATCGGGTGCAAGAAGGGCCCTCCGGTGAAACTCCACATCGATGACAGTATCCAGCCAGTGGCTGATAAACACCGGCGAGTCCCCTTCCATCAACGGGAGAAAGTGAAGCTGGAACTGGATGAATTGGAAAGACAAGACATCATAGAAAGGGTAAAAGGCCCAACCCCGTGGGTATCTCCATTGGTAGTGGCTAACAAGCCCAAACAGCCAGATAAGATAAGAATATGTGTGGACATGCGCAAACCCAACATAGCGATAAAAAGGGAGAGACATATCACCCCGACGGTGGACGACCTCTTGGCAGACCTTACGGGAGCCTCGGTGTTCTCCAAGCTGGACCTCAAAGCAGGATACCATCAAATTCCCCTGCACCCTCGGTCCAGATACATCACAACGTTTTCGTCTCATGTGGGGTTACGAAGATACAAGAGGTTGAGCTTTGGGGTCAGCTCTGCAGCGGAAGTTTTCCAGAACGCAATTCGTTCAGTAATACAAGACCTGGAGGGTGTAATCAACGTCAGCGATGACATTCTGGTCTATGCAAAGTCTGATGCAGAACACCTGGTGAGGTTAGAGGCGGTCCTACAAAGGTTGGAGGAACAGGGCCTAACGTTACATAAAGAGAAGTGCGAGTACGCTAAGCGTGAACTCGAGTTTTTTGGATATGTACTTAATGCAAACGGAATATCGGCTGATCCCAAGAAAGTGAGTGACATTAAGTCCGCTTCCCCGCCAGAGAATGTGAGTGCTGTGCGAAGTTTTTTGGGCATGGCCACGTACTGTGGGCGTTTCATCCCTCACCTGGCGTCTGTTTCAGAACCATTGCGGAACCTAACCAAAATCTCTACAAAGTGGGACTGGTCCCGTGAATGCGCCCTATCTTTTCAATGCATAAAGGACAGTTTGTCAGCTGAGACCACGCTGGCGTACTTTAACATGGACCTGCAAACGGAGCTGTTAGTAGATGCAAGTCCAGTGGGGCTTGGTGCAGTGTTGACTCAAAGAAACCAGCATGGGGAGGTCCTCCCCATAGCATATGCCAGCCGCGCACTGACAAGTACTGAACAACGATATTCCCAGATTGAAAGAGAGGCCATTGCAGTACTGTGGGGATGCAAACATTTTCACCTATACCTCTATGGTTTTCCTTTCCTGGTGTTCACAGATCATAAACCGCTAATTCCCATTTTTGCTGGCTCAGCCCCACATCCGCCTGCCAGAATTGAGAAATGGATGCTGCAGCTACAAGTGTATTCGTTCGAGCTCAAATTCAGGGCAGGACATGACAACCCTGCTGATTTCTTATCCCGGCATCCCAGGCCAGCGACAAAGGGTGAGGCGGCTGAGGCTGAAGAAACGGAGGCACACGTCAGGTCAGTGGTGGAAGTGGCCAGGCCGAAAGCCATCTCCCTTGACGAGTTGGTGGAGGCCACCGCTAAATGCAGGTGCATGTCCAAGGCGATAGAAACCATTGGGTCAGGGGCCTGGAACAAGTTTCTATCATTCACACACAAATTTGACAAGGAAGAAAAAACCCTCATGGAGAAACTGTTCTCTATCAGGGCAGAGTTATCGGTGTCAGGAGAAGGTGTACTACTAAGGGGGGAACGAATAGTGGTCCCAGAAGTGCTAGTCCCAAAGCTTCTCATACTGGCTCATGAGGGTCACCAAGGGGTGACAAAGACCACGGCGCGACTTCGACGAAGATATTGGTTCCCCAAACTCCAGGAAATGGTAGCAGACATGGTGAACACGTGCCTGATGTGCTCGGCGAGTGGGAAACCTTCCCCCCCTGTCCAAATAAGTACTCCACCACGGAGCCACCAGCCGTGGAGTGATCTGTCTGCTGATTTCTGTCAAGTGTCCCCAGACCATTACCTGTTTGTGGTTCTTGATGAGTGTTCAAGATACCCCGAGGTTGAGCTAGTACCCAATACCTCCGCTGGCGCTGTCATCCAAGCCTTGGAGAAGATGTTCGCCACTCATGGTCTTCCCAACTCAATAAGGAGCGACAATGGTCCACCCTTCAGGAGCACTGAATATCGGTCCTTTTTAGGGAATCTGAACATAAAACTCCG
>JAVSBX010419740.1:0-21369 GCA_033119125.1 Desmognathus anicetus
CGCCGGTAATACTTACCGGCGGTTTTACCGATACCGACAATGTCGGTATTGTTAAAACCGCCGGTAAGTATTACCGGCGGTTTTAACGTCAGAATTTAACGACAAAGTTGGTATGCATACCGACTTTGTCGTTAAACCTGATTACGATTTGAACCGCCGGTATGTCTCAGACATACCGGCGGTTTTGTGCTTACCGGCGGAAAACCACCGGTAAGCACTTTTAAAACCACCGGTAAGCACTAAAGTGCATACCGGCGGTTTTCCCCCACCCCCAGAAAATGCATTTTTTGCAATTTTCTGGGGGGGTTTGGGGTTCCCTATTTCCAGCCAAGGCTTGCCTTGTCTGGAACTAGGGAACCCCAAAAAAAGATATTTGTTTTGGGGTTCAGGGGGGTTTTTGGTAAACTTACCACCACCTCTTGAGGTCGCTATGCCTCGAGAATATTATATAAAATGAATTACAGCGATGTGCAACTAATAAACAACTGACACAGTGGGAAGCCCGAAGCAGGGCTGCGACAAACAAGGATCCCAAAGCATATTGGGGGATATCAAATGAAGCATTGAAGGGGAAGAAGGGACCATAGTACGAGAATCATGCTTCCAGAAAACAGGAACGGTGAACTAATAGTCCTTGACAGCGAGTGCGAGGAGGAGGCCTGATCATTAATGGTGCTCATAGAAAGAGGTTGGAATAAATGAAGGGATTTGGAGCTGGTAAGGCCCCAGGCCAGGATTGCACCTCTCTCTGGAAGTGTTTACCACCAACTAAAAGTTTTGGATACAACTTCTTATGAAGTGGTTTAACCCGTTTGCTGCTAAGGCTGTTTCACCCTCTACTGCTGAGCCTGTTTTTGCCTGTTTGGTGGTGCACCTGGTTAGAGGCCTGTAACGTTGGATTGGCTAGGCCAATCACAGCCATTTTTGGCTCCTTTTCTTCTAACAAGATGGGCATGCTAATGACACCAAAAAATAGTGAATCGTACATAGGTGGTTGTTATGTCCCACATTGTGTCCCTCCGCGGCCTCTGTAGCCAGTCTGGCGCATAGGCCTTGACAAGCTACGGAATCCGAGAGAATAAAGGGGCATGGCCAGGCCAAGCTCAGCATTCTGAGGCTGGCCACGCTAGAGTGAAAACGTACTCTCGGCTTCCTGTGTGATCATTCCCTGAAGGCCCCAGCCCCAGGGCTCAACATCACACAGAACACAACACTGGTGACGAGGATGGGATGCCCCATGCTCCCGCCACCTACCCCGCAGCACCACCCTGCCCCGAGGGGCTGCTGCTTGAGCAGGGGGACTTGCTGCAGCTGCTGGGCGCCCCACGTGCCGTTCCGGTGCACATGGCCCACGACCTGCCACATGCACGAGGAGCTCACCCCCATGCTCCTCCACCACCAGGCAAGGCAAGTCACCCATCCTGCTGGTGCCCACACCTGCCCCAGCGCGCCGCTAACTCCATCTGGGTGCCATAATGGATGGCAACACCTCTATGGGCACCCCACGGTCGACCAGCCCAGCAAACTGGCAGTCTAGAGGCACCACCCCCACAGAATCCCGGCAGGCCATGCCTTTCTCTACGCCCCCCCTTCACGCCAACATGGGGCGGCAGGCACTTTCATGGCCCCCTTTGATCTGTTCACAGACCCCTCATCTGTTGGCCCACGATGGGCTTTGTGGGTACAGAACTTTGAGCTTCTAATGGATGCCAGAGACATTTTTACGCCCCGCAAACTCTGCACCAACCTGTTGCTCAACATTGGAGACGACGTCCTGCACATCTTTAATTCCCTTAAACATTCTGGTGACCCCACTGACTATGATGGCACGAAAAACCTTTTGACCAACCATTTCATGCCTCACCTCAACCCAGACTTTGAGATCTTTACTTTCTGCACCACGCTGCAGTCCGCCGCTGAGACCCTGGATGCATATCATGCTCGTCTCTGTCACCTAGCCATGTCCTGCGAATTCGACGACGACGAGAAGGAGGTCCGCAGGCAAGTCATCAATGATCTACACTCTGAAAAACTACACAGGATTATTCTTAGTGAGAAAGGCATTTGACCTACACAAAATCCTCGAGACAGGACATCAGCGGGAACTGGCTCACGCGCGAGCTGCCACCATGGAGGCCACGCTAAAAGGTATGGACCTGTCCGGTCTACTGGTAGCCTCGGTTGCTGAAAGGCAGGAGAAGCCACGCTGGACTCAAAACTCAGACAGGCCAACGCCATGGTCCCAAAGGTCCCAGTCGAACAAGCTTTGTGGCTGGTGTGGTGGTCGACGACACTCCCGGAAAGATTGCCCAGCATAGGGGACCACCTGCAACCTCTGTGGCCCATTGGACCATTACACAAAGGTCTGTCAGTCTGCTGACAACCCGCTTGACACCAGCCTGAAACCCTGCCCTGCCAAGCCGAAGAAAGAATCCACCAGATGAGTCGAAATGGACAAAGACTCTTCCACCGCTGACTCGGAAGTAGACGACTCCCAAGCCGTACACACGGCCAACCAGATGATCGTCAAGAAAAAGAAAGTACACATGATAACAGCACTTGACAGAGGCAACAAACTGGTCCATAAGAGACGTCCCCGATGCACTGTGCGAGTGAACGGCCAAGCGATAACCGTCACGATTGATACTGTAGCTTCTGTTAACGTGTTCCCCAAAGCCATATACAACACGTTGCAGCCGAAGCCCGAGCTGCGACCGACCAGCACTCAACTTTTCGCTTATGGAAGCAAGCAACCGTTACCGGTAGTGGGGAGATTCAGGACGATGCTGGAAGGGAACAAACACACCATCCACTCCAAGATCTACATTGTCGACACTGGAGTAGAGTGCCTACTTAGCTGGCAGGCTGCTGAGGAACTAGGCATCAGAAAGTCTTGGGGCCCACTCCCTGGGTGTCTCTGATGGTGGTTACACACAAACCAAAACCGCCAGGCAAAGTACGGATATGTATAGACATGAGACTACCCGAACACTGCCATCAAGCAAGAAAGGCACATCACGCCGACCGACCATTGATGACATTGTGGCAGATCTAACCGGCTCAAAGTTCTTCTCTAAAATAGACCTGAATGCCAGGTACCACCAGGTTAAACTCCACAGAGATTCTCACTACATCACAACCTTCTCCTCGCACATAGGACTTAGATGGTACAAACATCTCAACTTTGGGATATCTTCCGCCACAGAGGTCTTCCAGAGCGCCATTCAGACAGTCCTGCAAGGCTTACCCGGTGTGCTGAACGTCTCTGATGACATCCTGATCCACTCTGCTACCCTGGAAGAACACCTCCTAAGGCTGGCAGCTGTTCTAGAGTGCCTGGACTCATCGGGGCTCACAATCCACAGCACCAAATGTGAGTTCCTGAAAGAAGAACTGTCTTTCTTTGGGTACGTCTTCAACCAAGACGGCATCTCAGCCGACCCCCAGAAAGTGGCAGACGTGAAGACTGCTCCTGCGCCAATGACACCCCCAGAAGTACGGAGTTTCTTAGGGATGGCCACATACTGCGGGAGGTTCATCCCGAACCTCGACACCCTGTCAGAACCCCTCCGAAACCTGACAAAGACCACCACCAAATAGGTCTGGGACCAAGAGTGCGAAACTGCCTTCCAAGGCATCAAAGACTCTCTCGCCTCATCATCCAGGATGGCATACTACGACACGGGACTCCCCACCGAGCTATATGTGGATGCCAGCCCAGTTGGTCTGGGCGCCATCCTCGTCCAAACCTCCACCACCGGGGACGTTCAACCAGTGGCATATGCTTCGAGAGCCCTTACCCCCACGGAGCAGAGGTACGCCCACATTGAAAAGGAAGCCATAGCCATCCTGTGGGGTTGCCAGCACTTTCACCTCTACCTCTACGGCTTGACCTTCACAGTACTCACTGACCACAAACTACTACTCCCCATCTTCCAAAGCACGAGCCCTCATCCTCCCACCTGCATTGAGAAGTGGCTGCTCCACCTTCAGCAATATGACTTCACTCTTGCATACCAGGTGGAAGCCGAAAATCCGGCTGACTTTTTGTCCTGCCACCCTCGCCCTGCCATGGCGTTGGAGGAGGCCGAAGCCACTGAGACAGAGGAGCATATCTGCCAGATCGTCGAGATGGTACGACCAAAGGCCGTCAGCCTTGACACCACGAGAGAGGCTACCATCAATGACCCTTGCTATGAACATATCAAAGACATGCTCCTGTCGGGCGAATGGAAGGTTTTCCTACACAAGAACAATCTACAAACTAAATCTGCCCAGGAGTTCCTCAAAGGCATTTTTACAGTATGCCATGAACTGTCCATCACCCCCGACGGCCTCCTGCTTCGAGGTGCCCGCATCCTCGTACCACCTTCACTCCAGGACAACATTGTCACCCTTGCCCACGAAGGGCACCAAGGGATCGTGCGCACTAAATCCAAGATCAGACGACAGGTATGGTTCCCCCTCATCGACAACAAGGTGGAGGTCCTCATCTACTCATGCCTCCCTTGCCAGACTGCCCCGGCCCGACCCATACTCTCCACCCCCAGGGGAAAGACAAAATGGGACTCTGTCCGTGCAGACTTCTGCACGGTATCCGACAGCACGTACCTGCTTGTGGTAATCGACAATTTCACGGAGATACCCGGAGATCGAGATCATCCCTTCCACTGCAGCCGATGCCATGATACTGACTTTTGAAAAGAATTTTGCAACCCATGGGCTCCCGTCATCCCTGAAGAGTGACAACGGGCCCCCCTTTCAAGGGAAGGAATTCGCTGGCAACCTGAACCACCTCGGTATTGTACACCACCGCATCACCCCCAGATGGCCCCAAGCCAATGGGGATGCTGAATGCTTTATGCGGTCACTGAACAAGGTACTGAGAATAGCGAAGTCACAGACTCTTCCTGGAACACTAGAGCTATTCCGTTTCCTCAGGAACTATAGAACCACTCCGCACCTCTCCACTGAGGTCACTCCTGCTGAGCTCATGTTCGGCTGCATTCCAAAGACTTCCATCCCTCACCATGCATCACTCCCGGGAGCAACCATTGACCCCTTGGCCACTCAAGCCAAGTGTGCCCACCACAACCAAAATATGAGCGACCAAAGACATGCACGCCCATCACGGATCCGTCTAGGAGACCACGTGCTTGTCCTCAGCCCTACCTCCAAGTCCAAACTGAACACCCAGTACTAAAATTGACCATGGACAGTAGTAGAGAGAAAAGGATCTATGGTCAGCGCCCGCCGAGACTCCACTACCATCACGAGGAACACATCCTTTTTTAAAGTGGTGCTCAGGCAACTATGGAAAGAGATGAGCCAGTCACGACCTCATCTCCCAGAAGTCGAGAACCCAGCAAGAACTGTCTCAGACACTCTTTTGCCACCGGAGTCAAGTCCCCCGCTCGCGAGAGATGCACAAGAGGACACAGGCGTGGACTCCAGTCCAACGGACATCCCTGCTGAGAAAGAACACCCCGATCCAGGGAGGCAGAATGCAAGGTATGCCCTGAGGTGAGCCCCCTCTGTGTCCACTAGACTCAAAGACTTTGTGTGTGAGTGAGATAAAAGTTTTTCAGTAGAGAGACCCCCATTTTTTAGGGTCTGGTAGTATAGCACTGTTTTTGTTAAGAAAAGAAAGGGATGTTATGTCCCACGTTGTGTCCCTCCATGGCCGCCGTAGCCAGTCTGGCGCATAGGCTGTGACAAGCTACGGAAGCCGAGAGAATAAAGGGGCGTGGCCAGGCCAAGCGCGGCATTCCAAGGCTGGCCATGCTAGAGTGAAAACCTACTCTCGGCTTCTTCAAATCAAATCAAATCAAATAGTTTCTTTAATGTGTGCACGCCCTTAGGCCTCAGCGCACATCCAACACATAAAGCTTAAATCAGCAGGCAAAGCAAATCCATAGACAAAACCGGGTCAACAACAGCCAGGGCTGGACAGAAGAGTCAGGGGCTCACTGAAAGAGAAAGGTCTTCAATCTCTTTTTAAAAACAGGTAGTTCTTCTATATTCTTCATGTCCGGAGGTAGGGGGTTCCAGGCACTAGCTGCCTGAGCAGCGAAACTCCTACCACCAAAAGTAACAAGCTTAAATTTAGGGGGCACGAGTCTCAAAGAAGTATTGGATCTTAATTCTCTCTTAGGTTTGTGAACCTGAGTGCATTCCTGCAAGTATCCCGGAGCGCTTTTATATATACATTTGTGAGTCAACGAGCAAGTTTTAAAGGTGATCCTTTGCAAGACCGGTAGCCAGTGAAGGCCACGTCTTGCTGTAGAAACATGGTCCCTCCGAGAAAGCCCAGAGACGGCCCTGACAACATTATTCTGAGTAGTCTGTAGGGAGGAAATTAAATTCTTATCAGCCCCAGCCAACAGACTATTACAATAGTCCAACCGGGTATTCGCCAGTGCGCCTGCTACCTGTGCCAGATTCTTCTTAGAGAAGAATGGCTTAATCTGGTACAGTAGTTTTGTTAGGTACGCACATGACGATCTGATCTTGTTCACCTGGGTGGTCATGGACAAGTTGTCGTCAAGGTATACTCCCAACGTTTTTACACTTTTAGAAGATTTCAGCAGGCAACCATCAATAATGAAGGAGTCATACTCCCTTGGCAGATTGGTTAGTTTGTGTTTAGTGCCTAGTGTCAAGATTTCTGTTTTATCGCAGTTGAGAGCGAGGCCATTCCGAACCATCCAACATTGGATGGTATCGAGGATGGAACAGATTTTTTTCAGGTCCGTGTCATAGTTGCCAGACAGAGGGAAATAGATCTGAGTGTCATCTGCATAATTGGTGTACCCCACCTCTTCCTGGTCAAGGACGCCGAACAGAGGGCAGGTATATTTGTTGTAAAGTGTTGGAGATAAACAAGAGCCCTGGGGGACGCTCCTGACCAGAGGGGTGGGGTCAGCAGAAACACTTCCCAATGAGACCTTGGCGGTTCTATCTGCCAAAAATGAGCCAACCCACCCGGCCGCTTCTTCAGAAAAATAGAACGACTGAGATAGTCTCTTGACTAATAGCGAAGGATCCACCAAATCGAAGGCTGCACTCAGGTCCAAAAGGAGCAAGAGTGCAGCACTACCAGAATCAATGATGCTCGCTAGTTTGTTTTTAGATCCAGGAGGGCCGTCTCGGTGCGATCTTTCTTGTGTGATCATTCCCTGAAGGCCCCGCCCCCAGGGCTCAACATCACACATAACACAACAGTGGTGTCTGAAATTTACAAAAAAGTGCAAATATTTTGCATTGTTTCAGAAAAAGCAAAAAAAAGCCGCAAAACATATTGTTGTGATTATGTAGGATTTGATGGAGGCAAAGACTCCTCCACTGAATGGTTGTATGGGATTTAGACGAGGGACAGCAGATCATGAACCTTGAAAGGGTTCTTCTTAGATACATGAGGCAGAAAGGGAGGCTGCACACAGAGCTCATAGACCTGAGCACCGCATTCAACTGTGTGAAGAGGGATAAACTGTGGCATCTAGGATCGGGTTGAATGTGCCGCATCTGACAACGTCGCAGTGACCACTGTCGTGCTAAGTCTGGATGTGGTGCATTTTTTGGGGGTTTCAGCCACCGCACCCCCCCACGCCACCTGCCCGGCACTCCCCAACCCCCTTACATGTCACCTTCCCCTCCCAAAATACTCCCTTACTTCTTTTCTCCATAGTTAGTCTGGCCAAGACAAGACTGGGTCCCAGATCCTTGCCTAGACTATGAGGAGCTGCGACGAAACCCGGAAGCGACAGGAGCGTCGCAAAAAGACTGGTCAGAACCGGCATCTACTAGTCCAGAGGGGGGGTTCTCCAAGGAACATGGTCAAGTTAATAAAGCAGATATACAGTGATTGGAAAGGACACGTTGTGTTGGGAAATGGGATATTTATTAGTGGGCAAGAATTTGAACCCACTATTCATTTAAAAGGCAGGGACAGACGAGGCTGTCCTCTTGCCACAACTGAGCTTAACATATCCAGAGATTGTTTAATGAAGTCCCTATGTAAAGTGATGGATTATGTACATTATTGGGGTTGAAAATACCTGTCCTCAGGGTATGCAGGTGACACAGTGCTAATAAAAAGAACATCAGCTGCCTTTAAGAAACCCCTAAAGTGACCCCCCAAAGTGACCCCTACAGTGACCCCTACAGTGACCCCTACAGTGACCATCTTAGTTATTTTTTTTCTTACCTGTCAATCAATCCAAATTTGAGGAAGAACAAAGAGTTTAACTTCTGGCTAGATGGAACCGCTTAGAACAATTTCCGTGGCTTGAGCATTTCGGACGCCCATTCAGCCAGGACACAAAATGGAACGATATCATTACTATAGTTTGAGAATCTTAAATTATGCCATTTCAGCATTTTTTCCTGAGGGCAATTCTGTCCCATGACAGTGGTGTGTGGGGAAATCTTTTAAACAGCTGTTGTGTGTGAATCCTCTTCAACAACACCAGAATAATTATGTACAGAATTGAAATTTACTCCAGAGATACCTCCAGCAAAAGCATATTTATTTATTTATTTATTTATTGATAACTGTTGCTTTGAGAGCGCCTTTCACCAAAGCGCTTTACAAACACATTTTATAAAATCAGAGTTTTACAAAACGTTATCAAACAGGGCAAAAAACAATGGACAAGGTGGGTGGGTGTCAACGCAGGAGATGTTGAGGCACCGAGGCAGGATGAGGAGGAGCGCCCCGCAGTATGTTGGACTTCATTATAGCCGTTGAGGTTATATCCTGCAAAGACTCGCCCTCTCTGTACCCCTTAACGTCCTATGTTCCACAAGTACACAATTTACCACAACATTTCACATGTCACAACGCCTGGAGCAGATAGAACAGCCAGACACTTTCCTTAATTCCCTATAGACAAGTTCACCACTGTTCGGGAGGGATTCCTTAAATGTCCAACAGTTCTTAGCTCTTACGGGTTCCCCCAACCGCTCAATATGCCGAAGAGCGGTTGCCAAGTTTGTTCGTCTTTTCCAATTCTGGAAAAGTCCAGGTCCTTGTATCAAAAGGTGAAGGTCGGTGCTTATGTAGCGCTACCAGCCCGGAGGCATCACTGTATTCTTGTCTTAGCTTAATTTTGTCCGTAAAGCGCATCATATACGCGAGGGTGCCTTGGCGCTGGGAAAGTGAGCACTAGAAAGAGAAGCAAATCGGTTAGAAGAGGTAGGTTTTGAGGCAGCGTCGGAAGGCAGAATGAGGGGCAGCAGTGGAGAAGGCTCAGCCACTGAAGTACTCCTTCTTGTGTCTAGGTACTGAGAGACGTGGCTTGCCCTCAGAACGCAGTGACAGTCTGGGGGCATATTTGTGGAGTTTGTACCTGAGGTAGGCGGGACCAGTGTCATAAAAAGCAGGATGAACCAATCAGAGTGTCTTGAACTTGACAGTGGAAGACACAGGGAGCCAATGAAACTCACGAAGAGTGGTTGAGATGTGATCCTGGTGGGAGAGGCCGAGTTCAAGACTTGCAGACAGTGTATCAAGGAGACTGGTTGGGCTAAGAATAGGGCATTACAGTAGTCAAGACCCCCCATTATGGTAGCTATGCCCACCGACGCATGCAGATTAAGAGACATAACGTGGGAAGGTCCTTTCGAAGGACTTTTAGTTTGAAGTAACCAGAGCTACAGATGTGTTCGACGACATGTGAGACGGCGTTTCCTGAAATTGTTTGAAAACCAAGGAGTGGAAGGATGAGGACAGGCTGAGTTCATTACTGAGGGGCAGCTGTGTCAGCAGCAGTTGTCATAGAATCAATGAGAAGATGCAGGGATGAGCCCTGTGGCTGGGTTGTTGAGAGTTCCCTCGACAATCTTCCGCCTGTTGGTCGTACTACACTCTTACTACCATCTCACTTCCATCTTCCATCTTCTCATTGCTAATTATC
The DNA here is from genome assembly GCA_033119125.1 of Desmognathus anicetus. Taxonomy (NCBI): domain Eukaryota; kingdom Metazoa; phylum Chordata; class Amphibia; order Caudata; family Plethodontidae; genus Desmognathus; species Desmognathus anicetus. The sequence goes on from JAVSBX010419740.1 coordinate 9,918, forward strand.
ACAAGACCTTGATTTTCCTCTTTCCTCTTTCGTATACCTACCCCCACAAGGCAATCTTTCAAGTCAGCTTCACAAGACATGGCCGTACTGAATGCTTTAACACACATAATATCCTAGGATCCGTTTCTCACAACTTCCCGAACTATGCATCAGTGCCAGGATGTCTAGCAAACACCCCCATTCCTTCTCCCTGTCGTCTCTTCAGGACATCAGAGGCCTTCCATCTCAATCAGGGCATTCTAACACCCGAATGGTCCTTGACCCTCTATTCACATTGACCCTTTATTTGCCCAATTTCCCTTTCCCCCCCAGTGCCAGGTCCTCTGCCCATCCCTCTGAATACTCCAGGTCGTCCTTACACCTTGGTTGGCAGCAGGATGTCTGGTGTTTATGTCCCCCTGCCATTAAACACATTGCGCAATGGTAGCTAGCACTCTCCAACGGTCCCATTCAGACTAATAGTAGCCAACAACAGGCCCCGGGGACGCCGGTAATACACTCCCAAGGACACGTCCCATCTGCTCGAAGTTAGGGCGTTCAACCATTGCATCATAAACCAGGTTGACCCCCCATTCCAATGGGAAATACATTTCCATGCATTCTTTCATCCCCATAGACAGGCCAACAGATAATCCACTATAACAATTTCATAATAATATCAACTAGAATAAAATGATAATAAGAAAAAGTATAATATAATAATTATTGTATAATAAATATTGATGATAATAATAATAACAATAAACAAAATCTATAGTTTATGGTTCTACGTAAAGACTGAATGTAAAGGTTTTGGCGGCACGGGCCTATAGCAATACCACCAATAGTTTGTTACAGTCAGCAAGGAAATAGGCACGCAAGCTCCTATAGCGAGCAACTCATTTATTGGTCTGATCAATCGTTTGCATCATTACCCATCGTTCATAGGATGACCCATGCAAACGGCTCATACTTAATGTAAGTAATAAATATGGTCATGTAAGATCTGATACACCCGATACACTCCTTTCACCTCACCCGAGGAGGATACGTATAGGTCATACCTATTACATTCTTAACCTCACACTTGAGGTGAACCTTAGAATGGACAGATTTACACTTTGACCTTCTCAAGTCCATCTCCAGCATGATCGAGATCTGAGTCTCGTTATACCACGTATTTACGACATACCAGTATTTTCTTCTCCCACACTCTTCCCCCACACTCTCCTCACTATTATTTTTCCAAACTTGCCCTCTCCCAGTCTTCAGCGGCCCTTTCCTCCAGATTTACCTGAGACCCTTCCCACAAGGGCAGAAGGAAATTGACATTTTCTCCGGGGTCCTGTTTAACCACCCAATGGTCATCTTGGTGGGTGGGACCCCTATATCCTTTCTTCTCCGAGCATGCACAGTTGCAACCACCTCTTGAATTCCCAACTTTTTTTCCGTCTCGCTCTTTTCATACTTCCCCCTCTCCAAGTCACAGGCAACCCTCCCTCCATCTCCGTCAGAGATAACTCCCCCTGATCGCAGATGGAAAGTGCCTAAATGCAACGAAGTGTGCTATAGAAATGCCACATAACATACCATAAATGATGTGACTCATGTGTTATTCCTTACTTCACCCTTTATGCCTGAATCCAAAAGTTGGGTTGATCCTTGCAGTCTTATTCCCTGTGCCACAAGGTTTAGTTTCTGGGACTTCCAGAGCATGTTTAGTCTTTTAGGGAATGGAAAATGGTCAACAGCTTACAAAGCAAAAACACAAAACGTTGATGGATGAACGCCATCTGGCGGATTGCTTGTGATCGCGCGCTGAAAGAGTGAGCGTCATAGCAGTTTGGGCCTGACTGCTGCCACTGGTGGTGTCAGAACTGATTTGAAGCCGGATCTTACGCTGGAAGTAATGGCACATGCAGGCCAAATAAATGACGAATGAAAAGTGGCCCAGAGGTCCTCCTAGTGGCTGAGATCAATTCAAGCTTTCATCCATCAACTTTTTGTTTTTTTGCTTTCACAGTTTAAAAAGGACATCACTTTTTCAGTCCTTAGTTGTCTAATTGTGCCTTCATTTTCGTGATCATAATCTATTTACAATAATTCTTTTTAGGTCTTTGGGGGAACACGTATTCTCTCTCCCAGCTAAGTACCTCAACACAGTCTTACACCAGCCTCTTACCAAGTCTTCCAGTTTGTCCGTCACCTTTGTAGGTGGTTGAGGCCTGTTCTTACCCTGGCGTGGGGTCTTTGGTTGGAGTCCATTCTCCTTGGTCTGGTTCCTTCATTTGACTGCCATATTCTTACCCAGGGCTGAGTCACTGCCTCCTCTGCATTGGTCTTCATTGTGTTTTCATCTTGGTCTTCATCACTACCGCCTGGGCACCCAGCCCTGGGTCCGGCAAGCCATGTCGGTGGAGCCTGCAGATAAGGTCTGCCCCTCCTGACTGGCAACTGGTGATGGTTAAAACCTAAGTCTTCTAACCCGGGGCAACCGGGTTAGAAGACTTCGGCTCAATGACCAGAAATAGACACCACCTTAGTCCCTTCAGCTGATCTTCTACCAAGGATGAGGAAGTACAGCAACCTTCCTGAATTGCAGATCTCTGGTGGTTTCCAGCCTCCCTTTGGCACAGCTGGAGCAGACAAGGCCCCACCACTTCAGGAAGCCTTTTGCTGTCTACACCTTCTTGGGGCCACTGTGTAACGCCACTGGTCTTGTGGAGGCCTCTTTGCTGTCTCTACTTCGTCACTCTCACTTCTGGTTTTTCTGTGGCCAGGGATTGCAAGGAGGTTGTGGTGATGAGGCCTTCTCATTCGGATCTTGGTTTGTCCCTCAAACCAGTTTCTTGCATACAAAGGGCCTTTGTTGTGTGCAGCTCTCCATGCCCGTGTTGCCAGTTTCAGGTCGACTTGTTTGTTAGTGAGCCTAGTCTTTGTCGGTGGATGGTGACATGATCTGATCTTTTCCATTGGAAGATCATTCTGACCCCTCGGTTTTGTACTTTCTGGAGAGTCTTCATGCTTTTCCGAGGGCACCCGGCATAGATGAAATTATCAGAGCTCAGGCCTGAGGCCACCTCTGCCTGAATCAGCGTCGGCCAATTTATTCAGCCGATGATGAAAGGATACAGCCACTGCTGCGAATTGAGAGGTTCATTCATTCATTCATTCCTTGATTCATTCACTCATTTGTTCATTGATTGATTGATTGATTCATTCATTCATTCATTTGTAATGCACAGTAACTGTCCACAGACTTCGTGGCACAAGAACCCACCCAACCCAAAAGAAACCCACAAAAACAACTCAGATAAAATCATAAAAAAAGAGAAAAGGAGGGAGAGGTAAAAACCAAAGCAAGTTACGGCTCTAGGGAACTTTCCAAAACACTCAAGGAATTAGAAAATCCAATCACCCCCACAAATCCGACATTCAAAAAGACGATGACTGGTGCACGGGGATCCAAGATGCGCTGATCTAAAAAAACTTGCTAAAGTACAAAATCCAAGACAAAAAAGCCATCATCCTAACCAAAGTGAAGACACAGACAACAGCAATCACCGAACTTCAGGTTGCCAACATTATCAAAGGACATAAACCACAAGTCATCCAAAACAATGCAGTTTGAGTTGCTGTTGACTGAAAATGCAGGGACCACGTCTCAGAGGTGAGATGCAATCTCCCAGTGAAAGCCAGGAGACACTCTTCATCCCCCACCGCTGCCTCTCCAACACTGCACCTCCCTACCTCTCCCTCTGCCTTACCACTCCTCTACAACCTGTGCCGTGTTCCAACTCCTCCCATACCCCCCAGATCCCATGGTTAAAACTATAACAGGGAGGTGGAGCCAGCTGCACCACCACCACCCCCACCTTGCAGAACACTTTGCCTCTTAACTTAAGAGTGGAGCCAACTAACAGGCACTTCGGATCCCTTTTAAAGACCTGGCTCTTCAACGGCTACTGACTTTGTCCCTAAATTCAGGCATGCCATCTAAATCTCCACCTCGGCAGGTACCTCCTGACGGATTGAAAATCCTTTACTATTACCACTTGTTCTGTAGATGCTAGCGCCCTGTTGCCCAAGGGTTTGGGAGCTCTACAGATCCAAAAAATAAATAAACACTCAAGGGCACCCATATGTGTACCCAGGGCCTGTGTCCATGTACAGTGGGCCTGTGCAAGTGCAGGAGAGCGAGTGCCTGCCAGTGACATAGCATCAGGCAGACGATATCCAGTGTAGGCCAACAGCCTGATGGATGACAGACATGCACATCCCGGCAGCCTGTTGGATAGTGTGATGTGCCTACATCCCTGTGGAGCCATGTCATCCTTATGCATCAGGCCAGCATGTGATCACGGCAGACTTGGGCAACCACCACCTGTGGAGTGCCAGCTCAGTGGCCAGTCATTGAAGGAGAAGGGGATGCAGATGTAGGACACCAAGGTTGTGCAGGGAGTGCATGTACCTTTCAAGGCTGACTGCTGAGGAGATATTGAGACTCTATGAACAGATAATCCTTGATCACACAGTTCATAAAAAGACAACTTGAGACAAGCATAGTCTTTGGGCAAGTCTGAGGATTGGGGGACAGGGTTTTCAAGTCCTTAAGGGATTTTGGTGTCTTTAGATTGCACATCCTGTTCGAAGAAAAGCAGCCAAAAATGGCTGTGATTGGCCTAGCCAATCAAAAGTTATAGGCCTCTAACCGGGTGCACCACCAATCAGGCAAAAAATAGCTCCACACAGGAGAGGCACAAGAGTCTGAAATCCTTGGCCGTTAAGGGGTTAAAGTTCTCCTGCTCGGCATACTTACCCAGTTTCGGTAAGAGGGCCTCCGTATTTAGTACTCTGTAATTCTGTCTGCAAAGGACTATAACCTTTCGTCTTTCTTCACATCACTCTCACTCCCTTATTCAACAGAACCCAGAGGAGCTCAATGGAAGGAACCTGTGCACCATAGTCAGCCCGTGGTGAACCAGAACGAGTCTGTGGTGAACCAGAGCCAGCCAGCTACAGCCAGCCTGTCTGTGGTGAACCAGAGTCAGAGCCAGCCTGTGCTGTACCAGAGCCAGCCTGTGCTGAACCAGAGCCAGCCTGTGGTGAACCAAAACAAGACGGTGGTGAACCAGACCAAGCTGGATGTGAACCAGAGCTGGCCAGTGCTGCACCATAGACAGCCTGCGGTGAACCAGAACCAGTCTGTGGTGAACCAGCGCCAGCCTGTGGTGAACCAGAACCAGTCTGTGGTCAACCAGAGCCAGCCAGTGCTGCACCATAGCCAGCCTGTGGTGAACCAGAACCAGTCTGTGGTGAACCAGAGACAGCCTGTGGTTCACCAGAGCCAGCCTGTGCTGAACCAGAACCAGTCTGTGGTGAACCAGAGCCAGCCTGTTGTGAATCAGAGCCAGCCTGATGTGAACCAGAACCAGTCTGTGGTGAACCAGAGCCATCCAGTGGTGAAACACAGACAGCCTGTGGTAAACCACAGCCAGCCTGTTGTGAACCAGAGCCAGCCTGGGGTGAACCAGAACCAGTCTGTGGTGAACCAGAACCAGTCTGTGGTGAACCAGAACCAGTCTGTGGTGAACCAGAGCCAGCCTGTGGCGAAACACAGCCAGTCTGTGGTGAACCAGAGCCATCCTGTGGTGAACCAGAGCCATCCTGTGGTGAACCAGAGCCAGCCTGTGGTGAACCAGAACCAGTCTGTGGTGAACCAGAGCCATCTTGTGCTGAACCAGAGCCAGCCTGTGGTGACCCAGAGCCAGCCAGTGCTGCACCATAGCCAGCCTGTGGTGAACCAGAGCCATCCTGTGGTGACCCAGAGCCAGCCTGTGGTGACCCAGAGCCAGCCGCTGGTGAACCAGAGCCAGCCTGTGATGGACCAGAACCAGCCTGTGGTGGACCAGAGACAGCTGCTGGTGAACCAGAGACAGCCTGTGGTGGATCAGAACCAGTCTGTGGTGAACCAGAGCCAGCCTGTGGTGAACCAGAGCCATCCTGTGGTGAATCAGAGCCATCCTGTGCTGAACCAGAGCCAGCCTGTGGTGAACCAGAGCCAGCCTGTGGTGACCCAGAGCCAGCCAGTGCTGCACCATAGCTAGCCTGTGGTGACCCAGAGCCAGCCACTGCTGCACCATAGCCAGCCTGTGGTGAACCAGTGCCATCCTTTGGTGACCCAGAGCCAGCCGCTGATGAACCAAAGCCAGCCTGTGGTGGACCAGAACCAGTCTGTGCTGAATCAGAACCAGCCTGTGGTGAACCAGAGCCAGTCTGTGCTGAACCAGAACCAGCCTGTGTTGACCCAGAGCAGATACACTGATCCCCAGAAGACCAATTCTAACAATACAACATCACTCAATCCCCCAGACAGACAATTAGGAATAAGAACCCAGACCTATACTCACTCCCGCACGGGGGCGGGGGGGGGGGCTTGGGGGTGCTATACATGGCATAGAATCACATTAAAATCGAGGGGCTATTTTTAAGAAAAACTTTGTTAAACAAACAATGGTTTCTTGGGAAGGTCATCTACAAATCCAAAGTCTGGGCAACAAAAGGGGGGCCGACTCTTGAAAATCAGATGGTTGAAGACAGTTGGGGTGCGATGATACTGCAGACATGGTGAGACGTGCCCTGCGAAAACCCAGCTAACATAACACATTTGCTTATGATACGGTAATGTTTGTCCTCACAGCCTTGGGCCTGGCAGCCATTTTGTCTTGGGCCTGGAAACCATTTTAGATGCCCTCAGACGCACCATTTCACAGTCAGCGGAGGCTATATGCTTCCCTGCCTTCTGTCTGAATAAATCTCATCTTGAGTTTGTTTATCGGGGCTGCCAGTTATGTTCTAACATCAGCTCCTATATTTCTGATACCTGTCACATGAAGGTCATGACCTCGAAAGCACTTCAAAGGATCCGAGCAAACCTTGGGGTTGTTCCATAAGTACTTCCCTACTCGAGGCATACACCTGTTCTCTTATATGGGGCAGAAGTTTGGGGTTTCATTGTCCCCCAAACTTGGTTAGAACCAGTGGCGTCGCTAGCGGAGGGCTAAGGGGGCTATAGCCCCTGATCAAAATAATGGAAATTGCACTGCTGTAATCTTATCAGTACACAAATGGGAGCAGTAAGAGGCATTGCCTAAGGGGGCTATAGCCCCGGGTCTCCTGGTTAAAGCCCTGGATGTGAACTCAGGGGCTGAACACGATTCTGAGTTTACATCCTAGTCGCTGCCCCACACGTGTTGGAGAGAAGACATTTTCAACTTTCACTTTTCAGGTGCTAGAGTCGGGGCTCAACCGGGGGTGGGTTGGGTTGAAAGCACTGGGGTTTTACCCACTGCGCTACCCGACAAACAGTTTAGAATGGTTCTTCAGTTTTTTTATCTTTAGGAAGAATGGAGGCAAATGCCAGCATTTAGGGCTTGTTATTCAATCCCATTCTGTATATTTGAGGGGAAGAATTTTGAGAATAAGAGTCAGTCGTTTGAGAATGATTTATGCACGGTTAAAAAACTGCATTCTCAGGTTGGTTTTTATTGGGGGGGGACCGCTGAATATGTCGTTACCCGGGGTGCTAAGTGAGAGGTTGATCCAGAAAGCAGTTATCTGCTGTTTTAATTTTATGCCTTGTGGTGTAACTCCCATTGACAGCAATGGGAGTTACACCAGACATAAAATTTAGACACTGCTCAACTACTTCGATTTTGTGTGTTGGCCCATCGCCGTTTTGTTGTGGCCTAAATATCTGACCTGCTGCAACGCTGCTGCCGAAGTGCATAGCAGTGGCCAGGGCCGGCCTTTGGTCACATAGTGCTCCGAGCAAAGACAGACTTGGTGCCCCCCAAAAAACACAAAACTTTTGTTCAGCATTTTACTTGCGATTCTGCTTGTGTTTGAAATTGCCTCAGTTATTTTTATTTCTTACTGTGTAACTCCCATTGTCGTGTCATTATTGTCAATATTTTTATATTTAGTTAATTGTTCAGATTGTAAAGACTGTCGAAGATTAATGAGCTTTTATTCTACGCACTTGTGGGAGGGGCCAGAACTGGGAGGGACTCTGCAAATGCATTGTTTTGTTTTATGAACACAGCAATACAATACAATATATTTGTTTAGTGTGCGGCTCGCCCTGGGGCCTCAGCGCACAGACCAAAAACGTCAACACAAAATCAGAATCCGGGAGTCTGTAGGTAGGAGAAACTAGGTTCGGGAGCCAGGGGGGTCAGGAGAATTAAGTGATACTATCAAACAAGTGAGTTTTCAGACCCTTTTTGAACGTGACCAGTTCCTTGACAAGCTTTAATGAGGTAGGCAAGACATTCCAATGTCTGGCAGCCTGTGCCGCAAAAGTACGGCCACCGTACGTGGCTAGAGCATGACGTGGGGGGTTCAATCTAGAAATTCCCTCAGATCTCAGCCTGCGCAGGGGAGCATGAAGGGACAGGGTGTCACAGAGATAGCTGGGTGCTTTGTTCTGCAGACACTTATGAGTCAATGAACAGATTTTATGAGCGATTCTGTCATTGACTGGAAGCCAGTGTAACTCCCGCCTGGCAGCCGAGACATGCTCACCTCTTCGCAATCCGGTCACAGCCCTCACAGCGTTATTCTGTGAGACCTGTAGGGAGTGAATAACCTTTTTATCTGCGCCAGAGAGAAGACTATTGCAATAGTCGAGGCGTGCATTGATGAGAGCGCCAGCAACTTTCGTCAAATTGTCCCTAGAGAGGTAGTTCTTTATTTGATAAATGAGTTTAAGAGAGTAGGCACAGGCAGATCTTGTTTTTAGTACATGTTTAGACATAGAGAGGTGTGAGTCCAAATGGACCCCCAGCGTTTTTACGTCTGAGGAGACTTTGATGTCGCAGCCCTCGATATTGAAAGCAGAGTAGCAGTCGGGCAGTCGTTGTAAACGTGTGCATGTGCCCAATAGGAGAAGCTCAGTTTTTCCATCATTGAGCGCCAACCCATTTAGAGCCATCCACCTCTGTATCCGTGAGTAAACTGACTGAATATTAGCTAAGTCGTCGGCATAACAGCCAGATAGTGGCACGAAGACCTGAGTGTCATCGGCGTAGTTAGTAAACCCTACGCCGTGACACTCAAGCATATCAAATAAAGGCCTCGTGTAAAGATTATACAATGTGGGGGAGAGGCAGGACCCCTGGGGAACGCCCCGTAATAATGGAATGGGGTCAGCTGCCAACTCCCCTAAAAAGATTCTGGCTGTCCTGCCAGTCAAGAAAGACTCCAACCAACTAGCAGCAAGAGAGGAGAAGTTGAAACAGTTTTTTAGTCTGTGAACCAACAGCCCATGATCGACCAAGTCGAAAGCTGCACTTAGATCAAGCAGCATAAGGAGCACAGGGTTACCTTTGTCAATAATGGTGGCAAGATTATTTTTAAGGTCCAGAAGGGCCGTCTCAGTTCCGAACCCCTTTCGGAAACCCGATTGCCTAGGGTTAAGTAGGTTAGCTCCCTCCAAGTAAACTTGAATTTGCTGATGAGCCACTGTGTCCAGGATTTTCAATACAAAGGAGACATTGGTTATAGGGCGGTAATTAAGCAGGTCAAAAGGATCCAGCCCTGCCTTTTTCAACAATGGTGTTATCCACGACTCCTTCAAGGCCTGAGGCACAGTGGCTGTAGCAAAGGACACATTAACAAGCTTGGCAATGTGGGGTGCTAGAACTGGGAGGGAGTTCTTGATCAAGTCTGCTGTTACCAAGTCACCTTTGTAGGCTGTGGGCTTCATGAGACTAACAATATTTATGATGTCATCCACGGTTACTGGGTGGAAGGAAAAAACAGGTATTTGTGCCGGGCCATCAGGCACGGGCAAGTCCAAATTTAAGAATCCAGACTGAGCCAAGGTTCTGACTTTTTCATTGATAATGGATATATGCTTATCAACTTTAGCAAAGATGGCTTTTTGAATGTTCTCACACCACTCTTTGGAAGGAGTTGGGAGTACAGATGCAGATGGAGAGCCCTCCAGCTCTCTCACGATCTTAAAGAGTTCCCTAGAGCTACATTGCGCCTGTTTAATTCTGTCATTGTAGATATTAGCTTTGGCAGAATAAATAGCTATTTTGTATTGTTTAGCAGCAGTCTTATAGAGGTCTCTTGTATGGGAGTTAGGGGAGCGCCTCCATACAGCCTCTGCTCTGCGCTTGGTGTTACGAGCAGCCAGGATGGTGTCTGAGAACCAGTGCTTATTTCTGGTTTCGGTTTTTACAACTTTAAGTTTGACAGGGGCAAGATGATCAGTGGTATCATTGAGCAGATTTTTTAAGCCAACGGCGATAGCCTCTGCATCATTGAGCTTAAGTAGGTCCGGTAAACTCTGTTCGATGTATGCAGAGAATTGAGTCGCAGAGATTTTACTTATATTACGACAACCTTTTATTTCCCTTTTTTGAACTAGCTTAACAGTCAGCGGCTTCATGGCTAAAGAACAGCAAACAAATGAGTGGTCAGACCAGGGGCATGGAAAAACCCTGATGTCCACTGGACTGAGGTTAAGGCTTAGTAGCCAGTCTAAGGTATTGCCCAAAACATGAGTGGGATGAGTAACATGTTGGGTTAAGCCTAGAGCTTCAAGTGAGGAAAGGGCTAACACACCTTCCTGATCAGATGGATTCCCTGCCCAGTAGTTGAAATCCCCACACACTAGGAGCTTGGAGGTGAGTTTAATGTGCTGAGACAACAATGCTGAAAATTGCTCCAAGAATGCAGGTGAAGACGGGGGAGGTATATAGACGACCAGGCACATAAGTGAGGTATTAGCATTGATTGCTATTTTTATCAAAGCATAATCACAGGTCTCAAGGGGTGCGGGGTGGAGCTGGTGAACAGAAAAAGTGTCCCTGATGATAAATGCCACACCACCCCCCACACCACACATACGATCTGATCTAAAAATGGTGTAGCCTTCCGGGGTAGCGCGAGCGGCAGCCACACTGGCTGCCTCATGCAACCAGGTTTCCGTAATGGCCATGATATCAATGTGTTGTGAGACAATAAAGTCGGCGACTTCGTGCCCATGTTTAACTAGAGATCTAGTATTGAGTGTGCAGACTTGGATATGAGGTTCGAGTGGCTGTGCTAGGATGGTAGAGATCGGATTTTGTAAAGATGAAATGTCAGCAAATTGCAGTTGGACCATTGAGAACCTTAAGGACGCTGCAATAGGAGTGGGATCCTCACCTGAAGCACTAGGTAGCGAGGGGTCCCCAGAGGACAGAAGAGCCATAGGGTCAGCTAGGCTGTTCCAGAAAGATAGAGCATCCATCCAACCTGGGGAGTAAGCATGACCTGCAGCCATTGCGGCCATGCGCGGACTGGCGCAGACTGGCCCGAGAAACCTGGCCCCAACGCGCCGGCGCTAACAAAATGGGCCGGGAGTGAAAGGATTCACACAAAAGTGTACATTGAGTCACAATAGCGCCTTTCATTC
>JAVSBX010419741.1:0-13176 GCA_033119125.1 Desmognathus anicetus
TGCCTTAGGCGAGATGGCACCTGGGTAAGCCTGACCTGGAGGGTAGCCGATTATCTGGACAGCTACCTTCTTCAGGACAAGGCTGCCTCAGGGCATCTCTTTGCTTACACTTTAGGTAGTTTTACGGGTATCTTACCTTTGCCTACAGGACAGTCGAATCTCCACTCACATTTACTAATAGTAAGGGTACACTAAATAAGGTTACTTACTATATTTCCGTCTCATCAGAAATTTTTATTACACATTAATTATTGCATTATTTTCCTATCGCCAAGAATGTCAGATGGTAGTGTTCATTGCTGTTGTTGTTGTGTGGTATCGAGCGTAGCTATAATATATGATATGCATCTTTAATTATACGCATCTTTAATTATCTCAAGATGGCGTCTATATATACGGTACATGCATCGTATGAAGGATAGCTGCTAATGATACCTTCAGTGAAGGATGTCATGATCCAGCCCTATGTGAACACGTGATCTACTATATATATGTTAGATAGTCATTACAAATACCTGTATGTTTTTAAATTAGGATACTAGTCATTGCAAATGTAGGGTAGATAATGTGGCTTGTATATTGTGGACCACTCCAAGATGGCGGCTCTGTATGCTATGTATATAATGGACTAGTGATTGATGTCAACATTGTATTACTGAAACATGCTAGAATTCAGTTCTAATGTGAGTATTATACTCTACTGTTACATGCCTCAATAGTGATATGAGACTTGCATGAACAATTTGAGATCTTTTTTACATTGCTCCTGGGTGGCAAGTGCGGCGCGTAGACGCGCGTTTTCCAAAATGGCACCTGATATAAAAGAATACGGCTATATGGCTTGTTGGGCCATTTACTCCTGTGTACCCACTCAGCTGTGGTGCTTTTTGCATGCTTAGGCACGTATTGTGGTAAGTCCTCTACTCTATACTCCTTCAAGTATTTTGTCCCTCATTTGTAGCATTTTGATATTTACGGCACATTATTTCACTTTTGTGTCTTTAGATGCTGCGCTCCGTACTCTTGCAGGTAAGAACTTATTGACCCTATATATCCCTTGCCACTAAGGAACAAAATTTTGTTGTTGTTTAACACAACAGTTTCTGTATCTATTGAATGTTTTCAGATTGCTGTCAACTTAAGTGGTGAATTTTTCCCAAACCTTTTTTGACACACATATAACTTTTGGCTATTTATTGAACTGTTTCTTTGTTAATTTTGTACGGCACTTTGGTGTATGGCGCAATATAAATTTTAGGGGACTCAGAGATGGCAGTGAGATGAGGAAGACAGTAAGAGAAAGAACTGAGGTAGCAGGGCACCGGAGAAGGTAGTGGCAGAGAGTGCGAGACTGCACTGAGGGGGGATGGCATAAATAGGTAGGGGCTGAAGGAGGCAAAAATAAGTGGATGAGTGAGGTAGAAAGAAAGAGAAACCCCTGAAGACACTTCAGAGGGTGAGAGGGAGGGGTCTGCAGTAGAGAGATGTTAGGGAGTGGGAGAAAAGGTAGGGGCAGGCAAGTACCTGCCGGTAAGTAGGCAATGACAGGAGGTTTCAGGTAGGTATCCTGTAGCGATGGGCTGACAGAGTAGGAGAAGGGAGGGAGAGGGGTGAGAGAGAGAGAAGGGAAACAGATGGGTGCGCCCCAAATGCTCGCACTCCGGGCTGACAGAGAGGGGAATGAGGGAGAGACAGGGAGAGAGAGGGAGTGAGTGCCTGGCACTTACAGGGTGTGTGGGGGCAACTCCAAACCCCAAGCCAGGCAGCTCAGGGAGAAACAGGCAGGCAGAGCATCAGCAGGCAGTCAGGAGCAGGGGGTAGCAGTCGAGCCAGGAATAGTAGGGGCCAGGGTTGGGGTGCAGCGCATCAGCCAGGCAGAGATTGGACCCTGTGCACAGGGCTGGGCTGGCATTTATTTATTTATTTATGTGTTTGTTAGGCGCCGGTAACCCGACAGGCATCAGGGCGCCAAAAGGTCATAGAGGATAACCGAGATGTAAGGAAAAAGAGCAGGCAAGAGTGGAAGAGGCAGACAGATTTAATATTTGTCAAAGAGGACAGTCTTCAATTGTTTCCTAAATACTGTAAGGCTATCTTCCAAGCGTAGGGCCACGGGTAAAGTATTCCATAGTTCAGCTCCTTTGTTCTGGAATGCTTTCCCCATACCGTTTGCCCTGTGCACCCGAAATTGCTGTGCCAGATAAAGATTCTGGGATCGAAGCGAGCGGGCCGCTCCCCTGACCACAGTACAAGGGGCAGAGTGGGAGAACAGGTTTTCTGTGGGGTGGATGCAACAGAGGGTACCCCAAAACTGATGGGGTCTTAGGCTCCGCCAGGTCTGGGAAAATACAATGGGGGACATTCCAGGGGCAGGCAGGTTTCAGGGTTGGTCAATTGGACAGGCATTGAGGAGTGTTTACGAAAAGAATCCAAACTGCTGGAGCACGCAATTGGACCATTAAGGTAAGATAGTTCTGTCAATTAAAGCTTTTAAATAGACAGCGTTGCTGGCTTATCGGGACCACAATAAGCACACACCAGGAGGGCACTTGGCGTTCAGTCAAACAAGGGAAAAGAATGTGCGATAGAGCAAGAAAACTCTGCGCTCGGGTCACACACAATTAATTGCAAGTCACACAATGTGACATAATGCTTCAGAAATATTGAAATCCATATAAAGCAATACAAGGCTTTAAACTGATCCAATAATCATTGAAAAGATCATCTCTCCAAGCCAAGATGTTATCGTACAATCAACTTCAAAACCGGAAGATTTTTATTGTGAATCCAAACAGTAGAAAAACAGTAAAAAATAGTGCGTAGAAATCACCCAAAGTTCAATGCCATAATCATGGGTTGTACATGTCCTTCAAAAGTATCCATTCATCAAAAGATGTATCATGAATCAGATAAAATATCTCCACAATTAAATCATTTGGGCGATGTGAGGAAGATGCAAGTCGCAATCCACCCCATACATGTGAAGTGTTTTGTGGGAAACGTCCACTTCATCAGACTCTCCACAGCATATAAGGACAAAAAACCTACAGGACCAAAGATATGGGGGTTTACAACATCTGTAAAGTATATCTAGAATGAAAGGCCAAATAATACAGCCTAGGTAAAATCAAACCTATGCATACCAGCAGGACGCCAGGTCAAAGCTCCAGACGGCGCAAATGCAAAGACAAGGCGCATCCCCGGAGTCGGAACATATAGTATGACCTGGGCCTCGCACGGAATGCTGGTGCATGTAGTTGGAGGCACACACCACGGACTGTCTGTGTTAAGCCAAGTACCCCATAATAGAAAAACCAAGCCACGGCCTGGAATGCCACATAAGGCCATAATGGAAAAAAGTGAAAAGAAAAGAAACAGAACAGACAAACATAGGGAGTAAAAACAACAAGATAAAAAGAAAGCAACAGAATAATGAAAAAAGAAAAAAAAGTAAAGAAAAAGCCAAAAACCAAAATCAAGAATATACAGATACGAACGAAACAAACAAAAAGATACCAAATATATATAAAAGGACAGAATAACATATCCACACATATGAAGTTCACAAATCATACAATATATCTTGAAAACTGGGCAACAGTTTCAACCTTTGCTCATATTAGAGGCCCACTTATGCGCATCATCACTCTCAAGTTTGCGAGTTCAGAAGGTATGTGGAGTTCCTTCCAATGTATTCATATACTGACTAAACTTGCCTATGGTGTGTGATGGATTTCATTTTGTTGGGCTTGCGTGGACTAAAACTGGGACACGACTATGAGATTGCATGTCATTTGGTTTTTGATTCACTGTGTTGTTTTTGATTTTTTCCTGTTTTGTATATCATGTTTGTTTTTGATATCCATTAGATTATTGCAACTGAATGTGTGGGTCCTAGTATATGGCTGTAGCTTTTAGCTGCGAGGTGTGGGCTTTAGCCATGCCTAAGGTGAGGATTTCTTGTGTGGATTTCCCATCTCTTTGCCTCTACTGCCATCTATGTGTTGATATGAGCAACGGTTGAGACTGTTGCCCCGTTTTCAAGATTTATTGTATGATTTGTGAACTTGGTGTGTGGATATCAGTTGGATATGTTATTCTGTCCTTTTATATATCTGGTATAGTTTTGTTTATTTTTCGTTAGTATCTGTGTATATTCTTGTTTTTGGTGTTTGGCTTTTTCCTTTCTTTTTTTTTCTATTATTCCCTCCGGAGTGTTGACCTGAGGTCCCGCCGGTATCCATATGTTTGACTTTACCTATGCTGTATTATTTGGCCTTCCGTTCTAGATATACTTTACAAATGTTGTTCATCCTTTTATCTTTTGCCCTGTAAGATGCTGTGGGGAGTGTGATGTAGAGGACATTTCCCTGCAACGACCGCTTCTGCCCCTCCCTGACACATTCATATCAGAAGAAGTGCTAGCATCTGCATGTTCAACAGCGGTAGTCACCACCCCCACAGTTTGCTCAGTGTCCACACCTGATTCCTGGTCTAACTGGGTTGAAGTGGCATTGCCATGGTCAGGTATCACCCTGGGAGATACAGTAGCAAGGACAGGTAAAATGGGGGATGATGCACGTTCAACAGTGCTGGTTTGATTTCTACTGCCACCAGCAGCGGACATTTCTAGAGCCAAAGCTTTGCACCCTCCTGCTGCTCCTAAGCATAAAACTGCACCTGTTAAAGTGCTTATGTGCTCCTTAATTAAGGTATGTTTGTCTAAAGCTGCCCTCTGCTGCTCCACCATCTACTCTGTAGCCACACACAGTCTGCGGGTATAAGTGAATAGTTCCTTCTGCTCTTCTGAAACAGAATTGGCTGCATCAGCTATGTTAAAACTAGGAACGCCTAGTAGAGGGTGTAATTTTGGTATGTACAAACGTGGTCTTGTATTAGTGACGACGGGCTGTAATGGGAGTGAACTTGCAGTACTTGGGACGATGGGCCTTGCCATGGGTGACATGGCTCATGCTGGCGCAAGTGTGTTTGCTGTACTAAGAAAAGGATAACAATGGGAGGGAAATTGTGGTGGCCAATTCACTGGCTGTAGTAATGACAGGCAGGCTTGGCATTGTAGATGTGTTACTACCATGAGGAAACAGAACCCCTACTCCCTTCTAAAGTAGATGCATCTGTGATGAGTGGTCATGCTAATGCTGGGCACCAAGGACTTTTTGGGAGCAGCAGTGGCAGATTCCAGAGTGGCAGGTCTAGAATGTCCCGATGTGCATACCATATCAGGTACCACGGCGGAGCGAGTTACTGAGGGATCAATGTCCCAGTAAAAATTGAGGTCGAACTCATCCTCGAGGATGAAGATCTCCTCATTGCTGATGCTTGCTTCTCCCGCACTCTCCAGGATGATGTATGCCTCCTCATCCTCGACTTCTGCCTGCATCGTGTGTTCCTCGGGAGGAATTCTGGCTGGAAGGCCCTAGGATAAGAAGGTAAAGCAATCGCCGTTAGATGTGCAGTTCTTTACCTTGTACGTTAATGGCAGAATTCAACGATGACAGAACTTTGAGGGTTTTTTGTGGTGAGAGCATTATTAGTAGTGGTTAAAAGCTGTACCAACAATGCTTATTCCTATTCCGTTCCAAGAACTGTGGTCTATTACCAGTTAAATAAACTCCCCGAAGTGGCTCTGACACCCACAAACCCTGACAGAAAAACTATGCACTCCCACATTCACACAGCAAAGATATGTGTCTATGAACTTACTTCTTTTCTGAGATCCAGCAGTATTGTCACCATCTTGTTCATCCTCATCATCATCATCCTCTTCCTAATCGATGTCAGCACTGGTGTTTGGTCCCCCCAAGCCACTGATGCTAGCTGGAGACATGACGCTCATAAGTCTCTCCTCCGAGGGGGTGTACGCGACCTCAACAGGACTGCCACCGCCAGTTGCACGGGTATGCTTGCGAGACAGCTGGTACTTGTACCGTACACTCTTTTTGATGTCGTAGATGCGTTTTCGCTCCTTCCCCCATGGACCCATCAAAGAGCTGTTTGCGTTAACTTTTTGGGTTATCGCCTGCCAGATTGCTCTCTTTTTCGTAGCCGATATGCGCAGGCTCTTCTTGCCAGAAAGAAGTGACTTGTTTTCTATGTACAGCTCTACAACAAGCCTTGATGATTCCTCCGTGAACTTGGGAAGTTTTGCCTGCCCCTGCCCTTTTTCCTTGGGCCTAGCTGCTGCTTTTGCTTTCCCCTTTCCTTTTTGGTTTGCTTTTGATTTGCTTCCTTTCCTGGCTTTTTTTCCAGTACTGCTTCTAGGCCCTGAACTGTCTTCTGCATCATCAGGACGAGGGTCATTTGTCATAGGACAAGCAGCATCAATTGGTGTTCAAGCAGCAGGGTTAACTGTAGGAAATGTCGGGTCATCCAATGCCCTAGAGATAATATTCAGCTCCTTTTCTTTTACGAAAGAAGTATGTGGCAAAATGAAGAAAAAGTGCTCTTTGCAGTTAAAGAGCAAACAGACACAGCTCCTTTCTCCACCCTTCGCTGTTCCTTCTCCTCCTCTGCCAATTAACACTTTTAAATAGTCCAGTTGCAGCTCAAACAATGCAGAATCTTGATTGACAAAGCTTTAAAAGGCAATGAATGTGCAATCAGTATACATTCAGCTCGTTCTCAAAGGCACGCGGGTTCTCGGCTTCGTGCCATGTCGCACTCCCGAGGACGGAAATCGCGAAGGACGCATGCGCAGCCAACGCGCTGCGTCCTTCGCGTGCCCGCGCACTGTTTTTGTTCGCAGAAGCAGTCGCAGACGAGCCAGAAGTCGGCCCGTCCTGCACCGACTGCTTCTGCGAATGGCAGCGACTGCCCGTTCGCGCTAGCAGTCGCTGCGTGCTGAATGTACAGCGACTGCCAGCGAACTTCCAGTGCTACATAGGGAATGTGGTGCTGGAAGATGCGCTCGTCCGTTCGCTGGGGTTTGCTGTATCATTCGGTGCGGCACCCGCCGCACCGAACGATATGGAATCGGCCCCTTAGAGTGCCAGCGCCACAATATGTAAGGAAAGAAGGTGGGTTAAAACTTTTGTATAGTTCATTTTTCCCTTCTGCCGTAGTTTATTGTGCGCTGATATGGGGGCCCATTACGTGCTATGGGAGGGAGCTGGTGATGATTTTGTCGCTCCTCTAGGGCTCCCAGAGTAGTAGGAGAGGGGAGAGAGGGCTGGGGAGAGCAGGCGAGGGCTGATGATGTTGGGGGGGAGCAGAGCATGCAGTTTGTGAGCGCTGGCATGTAAACTTAGAGTGCCAGCGCCACAGTATGCAAGGAGGGAAGGTGGGTTTAAACTTTTGTATAGATCATTTTCCCTTCTGCCGTAGTTTATTGTGCGCTGGCTTGGGGGGCCATTAAGTGCTATGGGAGGCAGCTGGTGACTATTTTGGCCCTCCTACAGGGCTCCCACAGTAGTGGGAGAGGGCTGGGCGAGGGCTAATGATGTTGGGGGCGTGGCAAGAAAGGGTCCTAGACAGGAACAGAAGGATAAGAAGGAGGGCTTTAGGGCATCCTGCACGTTGGCGGCCAGACATTCCTAAGGACAGACTTCTAAGGTCATGCATAGCTGTTTAAGAGGCTGTTCAAGAGATGGAAAGAGTGGAAGATGGAAGTCCATGAGCTCACCTGACCACAATCAAGACGTTATGGTAAACTGCACCCCAGGTTTAACGCACAAAGGTATGAAGACATACCGGTAGACATGGGTGCAGTCTCTTATTTCTTTTATGACTGCCTTGATGCTGGAATGGTGGTTCCACTCCCTATGATGTTATTTACTGTCCTCGCCTCTCATGATAAATATGGTGTTTTTCACTCCCCGTGCACAGTTGTAGAATCTTCACCACTTAATGTTACAATGGTGGTATCAATTGCAAAGTTTTAGCTATCAAATGCTCAATGCCACAGTGCTAAAGTGCCAGACCCACTCCCTGTGGCGGATTGCCTAATGGTTGCTATTATGATACCACAGTGCTGGTTACACACCTCCCACAATTAACTGTTGAATGCTCACTACCATGAGGCGATAGAGGTTGGCTGCACTCCCCGTGCAAAGCTGTATAGCTCCGTGGCCATGAGGGGTTATAAGGTTGACTTTTATCTCTCACTTTGTTGGTTATAGAACTGTTCACACTGGCTCCCCTGAGCCAGCAACCATGCATGGTGCATATGGACACGTGAAAAGCATTGCGCAGGGCCATAAGTTAAACTTGCATTTTACAAATAGACAGACAATGCACAAGATCGTACTGGATCTGTGCAAACAATGCAGCCAACACTCATAAAACCCAACAAAACCCAATACACATAGCGCCGCCCCTCCATCAATGGGCTATGGCACCTTATCAAACTGACATAAAATTAACTCGCACACATCACACGCACCCAATGGGAGTTTGTGAACTCGTGACCCCAACGGGACAAAGCACATATAAAACCCTAAACTGGGACTTCGATGCGGGATCGCGAATGGAAATCGGGCTGATACCGATCCCAATCAGCCCGTAGCGCTTCAATACTGCCGGAGTGGTGATTTAGCGCTATACAAGAAACTGCTAACATAACATAACATAACTGCAAGGAACTGGAGTATCTGTTTATGCCAGTACAGCAAGGACTTGGGATGGCGCAGGCAGGGGTGCTGGCAGGCAGTAAACAGGTGGGTAAATCATCAAAAAGACCCCTATCCTGTTGGTTTTCTCCTAATAGCCTTCAATACAAAGGGAAAACTATCCTCTTTTGTACAAAAATTGCTTTATTACAAATGGCCCAATTCATACATAATATTCTTTTTTTATAAACAATTTTTTAACATTGTTGACATTTACACAAAACAGAAAACATATCTACATCGATGTCCATGCACAAAAACTCTTGACATTTTGACCAGAGAAATTGATTATTGGGTAAGAAAAGTAAAGGAAACTCTTTGTTCCTCTCATCTCCACACGCTGTATACTTTTCACCCATCTACCCTAGTGGTAGAGAAGACATTCAGTACACCCAACAATAACTGATACCCTTCTACTGTCACAACTTCCTAAAAGCTGGGGTCCATATAACCCCCTTTCTTCTACTACCCTTCATAAGTGGCCCAACACGTCGTGTTTCATTCCACGGATTGCAATCTTCAATGTGGAAATTCATCAGGGGCAATGGTAGGGAGGGGAATAGTAAACCAATATCCAAATCCAGTATCTAAAAACAATTCAGAAACCACTGTCAATTTCCCAGGTAAATGGACATACTTAATTCCAATCAATTTAAAAAAAACACACACTCACACAATTATCGCCATCTGTACATACGTCCATAGGAGAAACCGATGACCAGGGAGACCACCTCATCCCCAAGACCACCACAAAGATGAGGAAGAGGAGTGAGCCGAGAAACCAAAGGAAATAGAGGGTAAAGTGAAGAGACCACATGCCAAGTGCAGAATACAACACCAAATATGATCATTTCAATAGCTCTGCCACAAGCCTTCTCCTCACCCGAGAGTGGAGACATCACAGAGAGACCTATGCTAGTAGTCGTCTATGTGGAACCAGTGCAGGCTACACCCCTAAACAGTGTCATTCTTACACACTAGGATTGACACCGTGCACTTGGCATGTGGTCTCTTCACTTTACCCTCTATTTCCTATTTTATTTGAATTGGGCTAAAGAAGGATCCTCAGGTTCCAACTACAGAACCAGGAGGTCCGAGATCCAAAGTCTGATCAGCCAGAAGAGGTAACCAGAATCCGGATTGACCCTCGCACTTGCGGTGATAAGGATACCTTCTGGAACATGTGAAGGGGAGGAAGGCATATCCGAAGGGAGATCCCATGGAATGAGGAAGGAACTCCAGGGAGTCCTTCCCTCTCCCCATCCACTATGTATAGCTGGGGCCTTCTTGTTTCGACTGAGCAGCAAGCAGGCAACCGGAAGATGACCCACTCGTTCAAAATCCAAACCAGACACCTGGTCGATCTCCCAGTCTTGCACCGCAGAAGCACTGCGGCACAACCAGACAACCGTCACCTCCACCACTCCCAGGGGTGTGACAGCCACCAGTTAAATACAGTATTGCCTCGCCCACTCCTAGCAGCCATGCCAAGAAACGTGGGCGTGTGCCTTCCTGGTAATCCAGGTAGTGTATAGCCAAGACAGTACACAGCAGGCCATCTCACTCTCTACAGAGGGAAGATGGCAATCAAGGTCAGCAAAACCGTCTCAAAATCCAGGACACTGAACTGTCCTGAAAGGACCAAAGACCATGGATCTGCGAGGACCCATGGCTGTTCTCCCCCCCCAGCCGAAGTTTGAGGCATCCCGCATCATGGAACAGTCCACGACGAGGAACACCCTGCAGAAGAACCCCTCCTGCGACCGCCAACAAACAACTTGGCGAAGAGCCTCCGGTACAAGTACTGGGTACGACTGAAGCATGGTCTCCTCAGAAAGAGCTGAAATCAGCCTTCTTTCCGGTAGGGGAAAGTACTCCCCGCAGCGTGTCCCAGACTGCACCACTGCATGAGTGCACTGTACACAGTGTGGACTCCTTCTCGTAGATAGAGATGCCCAGGTCTAGCAATGGCCTCGGCAGCCTGGGCTACAGCAATCTGACATATTCGGAGACAGCTCGCGAAGTCAGACCTCCAGGCACCGGTAAAACGTGAAACCCCCTCCTCTCCGAGGAGGACTTTCACCAATCCACCTCTTGAAAGGTGAAGGAAGCCATGCCGAGTCCAAAAAGGGAGGCAAGCCTCCCCCTCCACAAAACAGAAACCCGTCAGCGTGGTGGTCAGAACTGAATATGGAAATAATAAGCCTTCAGATCCTCGGCGCAGAGACAGTCCACTGCAAGGCAGAGAAGGCATGCGCCGGAAGACCACGTCAAAAGACTCTGGAGGCAGACAAAGAACGATTTGTCGAGTCCAGAAGCCCTCTCCTTTTCTGCAAGGCTAAGAAGAGGGGAAAAAATCTGTGCCTTTCCTCAGACACTGGTACAGGGTCGATGACCTGTATCTCCAGGGGCTCTCACAATTTCTCATGAACACCTGGGGCAGTGACTGGTGTGGCAATGCAGAAAAAGGGAAGAAAAAGATGGCAGCAGAGGGGACGGTGCCCCCAGCCAACCACTCAATCACCTGACAAGCCGAGGAGAGAGGGAGAACCTCCCCTCGACCAGGCAACCAAAATGGTCCGTTAGCCCCCTAGTTCCCTTTGGCCGAGCCTGAGGAACAAGGGGTGTTGGAAGAGCTACCCTTTCCTTGATTTATGAACGACAAGGAGGCCTTCTTTTCTCAGACCCTCCGTCGCTTCATAAATCCTCGAAACCCTGGACGGTCAAAGGAACCACGTTGAGTATTGCCCCCTCCGGATTTCGGTGCACCCGCCCCTCTCGAGGCTGGCTCAGAGATTGGCGTGAGAGAATCCGCCAACTTAGCCCTTTTTAGCAGGGCATCCGACTCTGGGGGAAAAAAGGTCTAAAACATTAAAGGGAAGACTCAGAACTGTAGCACGCACATCTGGCTTGACTGAGGCAGACTCCAACCAGGCCTGGCGACACAAATCAACCCCCAGACACATAGTGCGCGCCGCGGTATCTACATGAAACACCGCTGCGTTCATCATCAGCTCATAAATGTGCAAAGCATCGTGCACTCCATCCGTGAAGTGCTTGAGGAAACTTGGTGGAACTAGATCAGAAAACCTGCCAAGCCACTCCCAGAGCCGGTAATTGGCACCCGCCAGAATGGCCTCAGCATTAGCCTGGCGCAGATGTAAACTGCCATTAGCATAGACCTTCTCTCCAAACGCATTCAGCATCACCCCCTCATTTGAAGGAGGGACTGGGGAATGAGAAGCCAAACCCAAGGGCCGAACAGGAGGTTGCGAAGCCAGGCACAAAGACTCACTGGGAAGGAGCCCATGCCAAAGGTCTATACTCTTGTCCACAGCCGGACAAGAATGGGGTGTCTCCCAGATCTCACGCGCAGCTGTCAGCACCTCAGGCTGTATCATAATACCCGAATGAGCAGAATGATAATTTGTAGAAAGCACTCCTGAAGCAGTATGGGAGGACTCCAGAGGCCCAGACCCCATCCAAATCAGGGTATTACGGAAAAGGGAATGAGCCACCCTCATATAGGGGTGAGCTCCCTGCTCCTCCTCCTCATCGTCCGCATCACTGCCTCCCCCCTGTGCTATTAGTGGGGGGGTGAATGGACAAGGAGGGTGCTCCGAACAAAGTGACGGCCAGGTACCTGACCGCCCCACTGGACTCAGCAGTGGGGGCATTAAGGGCTCCCTCCCAAGAGGACCAACCCCTGAAAGGGACTGTCCCAAGGAGGTTCCCCCACCAAGAACTGGCTCCTCGGGGGCAGGAGGTGGAGGAAAAGGGCATCCTGGCAGGCCTCCCAAAGGGGAGTCCTCCATAACGTCCAACCTGAAGTTCCTAGACGTAGCATGAGAGAGGAACTGCCTAAAGGTGTTCAGCAAGTCCGGTTCTGGTTGTAGCGTGGGCTTAAACCAGTCCCTAGACTCTGCATGACCCCACATTGGGTCAGCATAAGCCCCTTCAAAAGAACGAGGCCCAGAATGCTCCCTGGGTGAGGGAGCATCGTCATTAAACAAGGACGTATGGTGCCACTCCCCCGACGACCCTCATGCGTGGATCGGGGTCGATGGGTGGTGCTCGAGGCGGGAGACGCATGCTTGTGCGCGACCCCAGGGCGAAAAGCATGAGGTCGGGAATCCTCATCGCCTCCATCTGAAACCGGGCCATGGAGGACGCTGAAATGGCCGGCGCCGGTCCTCTGCCAAGTGGATCCGAAAGGCCAAACCCCTGGGGGGGTGGTGCTCCGGCCCTCTCGGTCCTCTCGGTACCACCAGAGCCCATGGCTGTTTGATACCGGGTCTGGTGGACCGGTGAGAAAAAGCCCCACGAGCCCGCCACTTGAGATATGGGCGGGGGACCTCGGTGTAGAAGACCACACTGGTGCTTCGGAACAACGGGCCCTCAGCTTCATACCGCCGGAAATAGGTACCGAAGCACCCTCCGACCTCACGCCGGGTGAGGCACCGGTCCCAGGTGAGCCTCGGTAAAGGGCTACGGCCCCTCGGTGCTAGCACCGGTGTACGCGAGGCCTTCCCTGGGTGGAGGCCGCACC
>JAVSBX010420849.1:0-13167 GCA_033119125.1 Desmognathus anicetus
GGGTGGTAGAGACCTTCTTTTGAGTCTAGCAGTGCCCCTAGAAAGACCAGCTTTTGATTGAGCTGCAGGAACGACTTTCGTGGTTCACTTTCAGCCCTAAGCGTGCAAGCAACCGTAGGCAGTTTTCCGTGGCAGTCTGCACTCTGACTCTGGAGTCTGCTTTGAGCAACCAGTCGTCGAGGTAAGGGAAGACCTGTACCCCTTGCCTCCGCAGGTGTGCCGCCACCGGTGCCAGGGACTTTGTGAATACCCTTGGTGCTGATTTTAAGCCGAAGGGCAGAACCTTGTTTTGGTAGTGGTCCTCTCCCACAAGGAACCCGCGAATCTCTTGCGGCGCCTGTGGATGGGTACCTGGTATTAGGCATCCTAGAGGTCTATCAACGTCATCCATTCCCCAGGCCTCAGCAGTGTCACCACCGCCTGCGGAGTCACCATGCGAAAGGATTGTGTTCTACCATGCTTGTTGAGAGGCCTTAGGATGAGGATTGGCCTAAGGCCCTTCTTTTTCTTGGGGATGATGAAATAGTGGGAGTAGACCCCTTGTCCCCGATGTATCACTGGCACGGTTTCTATGACCAGCAGTTCTTCCGCCTCCGCCCGTAATGCCTGAGCATATTGTTGTGCTCAGGCAGGTCTCAGTGGGATGTCTGGTGGTTTGTTGATGAACTCCAGGGTATGCTCCTCGACAAGTAGTTGGAGCACCCACTTGTCTGCAGCGATCTCCTGCCAAGCTAATGGCACTTCTGACCGTTCTCCTCCCAAGTGGCAGGTCCGGGGAGAACAGGTCCTGTCACGTCAGGCCTGCTTCTGCTGAGTTTGCAATGTTGCATTGCTCGCATCCTGTTGCCTCTACGGGGTCAGTGAAAACTCTGCTGTCCTCTGGTCGACTGTGTCTGAGGATACGGGCACTGGTGGAAGGAGACCCATTGGTTACCCATACCACAGGGATGAAAAGGCCTGGGGTGTCGGTGGCAGGATGCCCATCACCTCCCATTCGGACTTGACCGCCATGAGAGCATCAGCCGCCGCCTTCCCAAAGAGATTATCTTCTTGGAAAGGTAGGTTTATCACCTTGGCCTGTAGGTCCTGTGGAAACTTTCCTGCCAACAGACAGGCCTGCCTGCGCAGAAGCACTCCTTGTCGGAAGCCTGTGTCTGCTATGTCCAGCGTCGTCCGGAGGATGTTGTTCACAGACAATCTCCCTTACGCCACAAAGTTCTCTGCCACTTGATGCTTGTCTTCGGGTAGGTATTGTATCAGGTCTGCAATACCGTCCCACCGATCTCTGTTGTAGCATGCTAATAAGGCTGCACTATTAGCCGCCCTGACCATCAAAGCACCACCAGCGAGCATTACCCGCTGCATTCTGCTTTTTCGCCTTCTTCTCTGGAGGGAGTGTGGTGAGAGTAGCCGGGTTGGCAGATCTTTTCCTGGCCGCCGTTGCCATGCTGGACTCTGTAGACAGTTGCCCCCTCAGGCATAGTGGGTCAGAGCCCAGCAGACGGCATTTCTTCTTCTGCCATACACTCACGGCCGGCGTGTTCACCGGGGCTTTCATCAGCTGAAGGCCTATCCCCCATACGTGTGCGTCGATAAGTAATGCAGCCGGTGGGCGGTATGACTCTTCTAGCTTCTCCAGAAGAAAGCTGGTGGAAGGCGGCGCAGGCTGCGGCATGTGGACCTTGTAGTGCATCGCCGCTCTTTGCAGTAAACTGGCATAGGTAGCCGGATCGTCAGGAGGGAAGGCATTGGCTCATTCGGGGCGTCTTCCTTGGGAACTGGGATCTCCTAATCATCCCCATTGTTGGGCCTCGGGTAAGAGTCCACATCACACTCTTCCTCTTCCACCCCTTCTTTGTCGAGCAACTCCTCCTCCTCCTCTTCATCCGCATCATGCCAACGATGACAGGTGGGTGACCGGGAATCTATCCCTTTTTTTCAATCTCCAGCTGATGGCGACGGCGCTCTTCCTGTCTGCGCCTCTCCTCATCTTCCTTCATGAGGCACAGCTCCTTGGCTTGCTCGCGAGCCAACCTACTTGCCTGGTTGAGCTCATCCTCCCGAGTATCGAACCGTGCCTGCCATGAATCCTCCATCGCTGGCGTATGCTCTGTGAGCATGCGTCTCTTCTCCTCCAGTATTCCTATTGGAGACGGTGTAGGGGCCCTTGGTAGCAAAGGTTCTGGGTCTATTGTCATTAGCAGTGCTGAGGGCGCTGGTGCTGCTGGTATCACAGGTGGTACAAATGGCGCTGCAGGCACAACTGGTGTCAGATCCGTCTGTAGCAGTGTGGATAGACCTGGGTGATCAAACACCTCCAAGGAGATGAGAGGCAAAGAGAGTCTAGATCCCAACGCCAGCTGGTCACAGTCCAAAATGAGCTCAGGACTGGGGGGCACTACTATTGGAGTAGTTGGCCTCGGCATCTTCTTAGACGTCGGTGTTCTCGACGTTGGTGTTCGACATCAACAGTGATCCTGTTGACATCGATGTGTCTCGGCATCGAGGGGAACTGTTGGAGTGGTGAAGATTCTCGACGTCAGGTGTGCCGGCGCCGGTCTTATTTTCTTAGTCACCGTCGGCCTTGACGCTGTATGCGTCGTCATCGATTTCGACGTCGAGAGACTCAACGCACTCGGCGGACTGGTAGACTGGCGGCCTGTGGCAGACGCCAAGCTACTGTCTCGTGAGGCATCAAGAGAGGCTGCCCTGTGGGACTCCTTGAGCCTTTTGTGTCTATGCCCACTAGGAGAGGCGCTCCTTCTCTCCGTGGGGTCTTCATAGGCCCTGGCCAGGACCGTAGCCCTTCTGTCCTGTCTAGTTCGTGGAGAACTTTTGGCAAATGGGGCAATCCACAATATTATGGCAGTGGCGGTGCAGGCAGTGCATGCACTGCTTGTGTGGGTCCTCCCTGCCCATTTTACCCTCACAATCAGGGCAAATCCTGAAAAGGGTGACCCCCTCACCTTCTGAGGCCATGCTTGCCATGGAGGCCTACTAGATGTCTGGGCCTGTCAGGCCGGAATGGCCCTCCTGTGCCTGGATACAACTTCCTGACAGCAGCGACACACTGGAGCCTCCCCAAATCATAAAATAAAAAAAAAGATTTAGTTTTAAAAAGATAATATTTTTTCCACAAGTGGAAAATCTCAGTAGCTCCGAATCTCCCTATTGCCTGATCAAGGCGGAGAAAGATTCTGAGTTAGTTTCCTGTGTGGGCTGGCTTCCAGTGGGGAAGGGTGAGACTGCCATCTACTGGCAGTACTGCTGAGAGGGCAGGGAGAAAGGAGCTATTTATATAGCCATTACATACAAAATGTTCTCCGATTTGCAAGTCTGACGACATGGGTTATTACAAACACGCAATATGAATCTATAAAGGACCTCAATACTAGAGATCTGTCGTTTATTGGCACTGTCCGTCATGCTGGTGCTGTAAAGGAAAGTACATGTTAGGGTAACAAACAGTTCAACCCCCTTGTCTCCTGCACTTCTGTCTAGCATTAATCATAATTAGCTGTATCGCTTAGATTAACTTCAGCAGAATAGGGGTACTCCAGGTTTGGGTGGCGGTTAACAGGTCCCGAGTATTCCAACTATATCTGCCCGCTACCATAGGATTATTGCTGTGCCGTTTTCCGTGTGCTATAGACCCGCAAGATTGTGGGAAGGAGTGCCTCAGTCAGCGCTATGGTTCGATAAGTAAGTAAGGTTGCGATACCCACCCTTTTTCCTCTTCACCTCTCGGAGGACCTGTCTAAGGCAGAGGGAGAAAGCTTTCCAAGCGGAGAGAACAAGGAGAACCGCACAGTCACGTGCCATAGTACCGTGGGCCGGGGGACTTTATCCCACTCATCCGCTGGCCGATGGAACACGACCACTTCACCCTCATTAACTCCTCCCTCCTCCCCAGAGATTTCATAACTTTGTGAGAGCACTCAACCCCCCACTAGGAGTAAGCCTCCTTGCGGTACACTCACTTTGGTGGCGATCTTATCCCCCTCTCAGTTCCAGGATAGCTGTAAGCAAATGGTTAGTAGTAGTAGTAATGATTTATTAAGCGCAACTGATAACGGTCCGTAGACTTTGCAGAGCAATAAAAAATACAACAGTAAAGCATATGTGAATAAAACGTGCAGAATTATCTATAACGAATTAAAACGGAAAACACAAGAATAAAATCATAACCCAACCATAGGTTAGGCATCCTACGTCTCTTCCTACATGTCCCTTGCAGGTCTATTAAAGGAGAGCTCCACTAATTGGGCTCTCCATCACATCCGCCCCGCCCCGCCCCCCCCCCCCCTTTCAGCGCCCACCACACGCCGCACGTACCTCTTCACAGCTGCGCCGGCAGCGGGTATTTCGTTATTGAAATACCGGCTGCGGCGACTGCCCTCCGCCACCATGGCGGGTCAAAAGGCTTCCGCAAACGTCAGCAGCGTGACGCTGCTGACATTGTGCGTAAAGAAGTAGCCGTAACTTGTATGCACTTTTGCTTCGATGCTGCCGAGGTGGTGATTCTGCACCATACAAGAACCGACAATACAATACAATAATGCAAACTTTTCTCCGAGGTTTCCCAGTCTCTCGACGTAGAATATTACAAACCAGCCATGTGAACGATCACAATACTGGAGATATTATATGTATACGCAAACACTGGGTTCCTTTAAAGGGGCTTGCGTTTCGAGGAACCCAGTCGGTATGCCAGCACCACGGGCAGCAATGCAATGTGTGGGCATGGCATTTTAAACAATCTCGGGACGTATCTTTACTGTTTGTAGCAACAGCAGGAAAATGTACCTTCATTTTGTGAGTTGGCTGAAAATTAGTTCTTTGGAAAAGGAAATGTCGATCCCTGAAGAAAAAGGCCATGCTTTAACGGGAAAGACATCAAAAACGTTTTATAGCAAAACAGAAGTATGGATTCTCTGTACACATATAACATTTACAGGAACAAGTCAAGGATAACAAGTGGTGAAAATTTTGGTAATAAGGACCTTGCCCTGAAGAAATTCCTAAAGAAATAAGAAGGGAAGAAACATGTTGGCATGGCATTTTGGAAAAATGTTAATTGTTTTTAATGGCGTTTCGTCTGTTTGCCTCTCCATTTGATGAAGTCTTACACCACTTGTAAATATTGTGTCGTTTTCACTTTTCTTTTAGAATGATAGATTAATTTGCACAATAAAATGTTTTTTGATACAGTCATTCTAGGTCTGTTTAGGTTTTTTGAAAGTTCTGAGTAGACGTGTTGTGATTCATATCGATATCCTTCATGGCAGAGTCCATGGACGGCACAAAGAGTGTTGCCATCAAAAAGTAAGTCCATCATCCTTCCTTCAAACCACCTGAGGGAACCCAGACAATGTCCAAGCCTGCCTCCCCAAAGAGACACCTTGAGTCATTGTGCATAAACTGCTGTCTGCCGAATCCAGCGCCACCTTTAAGTTGTGGTTGGCACAAAGGCGCCCCTCTGTCATGAGGTTGGTGGCAGCCTGCTCATCTTTCAGCAAAAATAGGAGGTCTTCCCAGCTGTCCTATAGCTCCCTGTTGTAGAGGGACAAGACCACCATAGTACTACCACCGCACACTTTCTTCCCTAGGGTATCCAGGTGGCGGTGCTCCTTCTCCAGAGGCAGGGCAGAAGGGGAAGAAGCCGCAGGACACTATTACAGAGTCCGGAGCAAGGATGCCCACGCAGGCACATCAGGTCCCAAGGGGGTGCCCGGTATTTCTTCTGTTGTCTGGCTCCTATGGCCAACACAGAAAAAGGGCCTTCAGGACCTCGCACCCCTTCTTCCACACCAGTGGATCCACAGGCAGCTGGGTGACAACCTTCATAGAAGGGGCTAGCTTGTAAAGCTGAAAGCTTGACATTCTTCCTCCTGTGGCAATTGGATCCCAAACTTTACCACAGCTCTAGCCATCAGATCTGTGTACTACACCGGGTCATCAGATGGAGAGGGGATGGGTACAAATGCAGTGGCCCCCTCGGATATCCGGGTCCCACTCGTCCATTGGTACCTCACCCTCCTCTTCACAAATCCAAATGAACAGCCTCAATAGTTGCGAGTGGAAAGAGGCAGTCCCCTCAGAGGGTGCGACCTTATATGAGACCATTGGCGAGTGTAAAGGCTTACAAGCAGCCACTCTCATGTATTCCTTTGCCCAAAAGGGTGCCATTAGGTGCTTCTCTGAAGCCGCAGCCATGTCCCTCTGGGACTGCTCCCAACAAGCCAACCTTTCCTGCCTGGTGCTGTTCCAGCACCTTGGAGATTTCCATTACTAGACCAGTGTCTGCAGGGGTCCGTGCAGCCTTCGATTCCTGCAGGACCGTGGGTCCAGTCTCAGAGACGGACTCCATGTCAGTCTCTTACCCCAGCCCCTGATTTTATAATTGGTGCAAATGCAAAGAAGTTCTTACTCTATTTGAAATTAGCAAATAATTATCGAGTATAAAGCAAGGGTTTAACTTGTACTAACTAGAGCTCCCCAAGCCGGGGTTTCATAATGGGCTCATATAGAGGAGCAAATGGCGAGAAATGTACGTTTTCAACCTTCTCACCAGAGATGTGTTCTTAGGATTGGAAATGTGTAATTGGCACTGCTTTTCTGTTTTAGTTTTAGTGAACATGAAGTGTACAAGGATAAAGCATGCCTTGCCATTCAGTGTGTGTGTTTCAGAATAATACTCTTCATTAGAAGTGGTTTAATGTGTATAAGGTGCAGATCCAGAACACGGGGGGCCCCCTTTCACAGAACACAGGGCCATTGAAATTAATGACATTGTTATAGTGACAAAAGATAGTGTAGGAGTTATGATTAACAGCAGCACAGGTGTAGTAAGTAATCCTAACTCGAAGGCATTTTCTACTGAATTACGGTATAAATCAAATGACGGTTATTGACTACGATATAATATTATGAAGGGTATACTTTTATAACCCTAAGGACCAGTGTGCCCATCTTGGAGGTCAGTGCCAGGGATCATTGCCTTGTTCGAACTTCAGCATTTGTCCTACTGATAAACCTTTTCCCAGCCAGAGGGAAAAGCCAGCGTGACTCATTTAAGGAACTTCGGAGGTATCGTCAAAGCACGATTTTTGTCGACAGACGAACCTGAACCTGCAGAGTTTTGCTCATGTTTTGCCCTAAACGAGCAGAGACAAATGTGGAGGCTCTACGTAGACTGAGGCTAGAGGTAGAGGAGAGATGGGGGTCGAAAAAGCAGAGCGAGAGAGAGAGAGCTTAGTAGCTTAGATTTATGAGAAGCATTCTGTAATAACTTTAGTTTTTTCCAAGAAGAAAATGAGATCAGGAATAGTGAGGAAGGGCTGGAAAGAGAGGCAATAATGGCCAAGAAAAATGGCCGATTGGCCCTGGCATTCCGTGTCCGCTCACTCCACATCACCATCCTCCTAGACTAGGGAGTGCAGCCTGGCATGAACTAAAACACATCACACCACGAACACCAGAGAAATGAAATTCTACTTAGGCACTCTTAGAAAACAGATACATGTCTCTAATGTCCAGCTATTACGGGAAGACGAGCCTCCTCACCCCAGGTTTGCGGTCCACAAAGTGTGCACTTTGGGCCTCTTCTTCATTTCTGGTGTTTACATTCAAGGAGGGTTGACAACATCTCTCAAAGTGATAGCGTACCGTGTTCAAGACTTTTCTGTCTGGGGGGACTATTTAATTTAATTAATATTCATGGCATAGTTTGTTGTCTTGTTTGTTTCTTGATGTATTGCTGTTTTATGTTTCTATTGCATTATTAAGCCAGTCAGCAGTTTTCGCCGAGTAAAAACGTTTATTAGTATTTTATTATTATAGAAATTGTGACCCATGGTAGAAGCTGAAAACAGTGTGTTTGTTCCTCCGGCCCACCCCCACGAATCAGGGTGCATAAAGCCAACATCTACGTAATATATGATCGGGGGTGGTGGGGGGACATTCCTCTTGAAGTCAGGCTTTTTTTTATGTATCTTCCTGGTATGTTCCAAGGGTCATAGCTCTAAAGAAGTCACTTCATGTAGGATTTAGGAGTATGAGGTGACGCTTGCGCGATGGCTCAGCGGGATAAGTTCCTGTCAGAGAGCTGTAGATCAAGGCGTGAATTCTGCTAGGGCCAACTGTGTCCCCATCCTTCTGATGTCTGTAAACGGAATTCCTTTGAGTGGGGGACAATATCACTGATAGTGGCCGATCCGACTGGAAAATTCTCAAGTGCTTTGTCCCCCAAATGCCCCTTTTTGGGCCTGTGCAAGTTCTGTGCAGACATTCCCTGGGTTCCTTATCCCCGCACCTTTATAGTTCAGCAGTTGCTGTCAGTGCAAGAGGAGTAGGTATGAGGCTGTGGGATGCCACTCTGTGAAGCCCACAGTCTCACAATCGACAAATATGTACAGTCTGTGGGCTGTTGATTTTTACCCTAGACATGTTTTTGGAGTTAGTCGTCCACTCCTTATCACCCATTATTACAAGACTTAGAAGTGGGGAGGGTTCCGGCTTGAATCGTTAAATAACGTGTTTATTACCTGACATCAGATCTCACAGCGTGTAATGACACAGCCTTGCATGTTCTGTCACGTAGCTCTCTAGTGACTGCTCGGGAGTGGGGGTGTGGGAGAGTAAATGCTGCAGATCCCAATTATGAGCTCTCCAGGGACAGGAGAAGTCTCGCTTTGCAAACAATGAGTTTTCTATTGTGTGTGTCTGTTGTAAAAGGGCTTCACAAATGGTAAAAGGGTTGAAGTCGAAGGTTCAAGGCTGGTCATATATTATGGTCTTCTTGGCAGTTGAAGAATATCCTCAATAGAGGGCGCTGCTGCGCTATTCTTTTATGGGTGCCTGTGGGTTGCTAAATGAAGTTGTATTTTTGGCATGGCTACAGTATTTATTTTATTTATAGAATGTGTAGAGCGCCCAAACGCTAGCAGTTGTAAAGTACATGGTTGCGTTCTGAAGTTCGTTCAGAGGGTGTTTAGTGGTACTCAGGCAGCAGGTAGGTTGTGAGGCATAGTGTCAGTAGCGGTTGAACAGCCAGGTTTTTATCAGCAACTTGAAGTGCCAGTAAAAGGGCTCTATTCGTAACCCGTTAAGTGCTAAGGGGTGTCCACCCTCGGCGCTGGTGTGCCCAGGTAGAGGCCTGTAACTTTTGATTGGCTTGGTCAAGCACATCTAGTTTTGTCTCCTTTGCTTCTAACAGGATGGGTAATCTAATGACATCAAAAAATTGTGAATCGAACATGGGTAGAGTATAAAATTTGCAAAAATGTGCCAAGATTTTGCGTTTTTTCAGAAGATGCAAAAAAAAGCAGCAAGACAAATCGCTGCAGCTTTTGTTCTGTGCATGGGATCAACGAATGGTTTGCAGTTCTGAAATCGCCATTTTCTTAACTTTCCAGAGCAGGGTTTCATAAAAACATTCTGTGGTAATTTCAATGAAATTTCAACGTTTTTCTAATAGGTGGGCCATTTCTTCAATATTGCATGCAATGCACATGCCTTCAGAATTTGGCTTAGAAAGGTGGGACAAAAAAGTGCAATTCACGTACCACCTGCATTTGTGAAAAAATGGTGAAAAGGACAAGAGGTGCTTTGTGTAGATTGACCAAAACATGGTCCCACAGCAACTGATAAAAAATGAAATTTATTCAAAAATACAAAAAAATAAAAGTAAATTTGACAGCATTTGAGGCTCTAACTTCTAGAAAGTTTGCTATCTCTACGAATGCAGTGCACCACTATGAAGCCCAAACCCATGCCGTCAAAGCAACATCCAATGTGTACTAATTTTCAAAAAATTGGCGACACCCTGAGGCAGTAAGCGCAGTGTGCTAACAGTGGACAGTGAAATGTTAGAACCACCCTCAAACCATTGGCACATGAAAATAGCAGATGAACAGTTTGTTCAATGTGATGAAAGTTGGGCCAGGGGTTGCAACCTGCCCTTTTCGCACATACACCCCCCCACCCCCCCTAGTAACCATTATCGTTCGCCCTAAAGTGCAAACACCAAAAATGCCACAAAAAAGAAAGTGATCGACTCGGGATCGTTCCAGAGTAAGACACGTGTTTATTAGCTCAAAACAGATAAGCACATTAAGAGCAGAGCAGTGGTTACTTTATTCTCATCACCACGCGGTGAGTCGTTACAGCACAGGCAAGGTAGATAGTAATGCGTCTAGTTTCTAGTGGTTCAATCGGATACAGCGATCTCTAGGCAAAATAGTCACAGTTAAATACAAGGCCGGTACCACAGACAAGAGGCCACAGGACTCACCACTCCAATGACTCAGAGAGGACGAGGCAAGCCGTCTCCAGTGCGTTGCTGCTAGGCCAAGCTAAACTGATGTGGCTTAGGTGCAGAAAACCAGGCGCTCCCTCAGGCCGGTCTTCCTTGGTGAATAACCCCTCTGCAGTGATCACCCATTTGTGACACTCAGAGGTTCGTCAGAGAGAGAGAGAGAATGAGCCTCGCTCACCCTACTAAATACCCCCCAGCCTTGGCAGGAAAACAGGGCTGGGGTGCAACAACTTCTTCCAACTTGAGTGGTGTCCCACCCTCCAAGTGGTAGAGCCCAAGACTTCCCGACAGGTTGTCTGCTGCCTACCTTGCTGGATGGGTCCAGGGTGGAAGACTCCACACCTGGCCCCATTCACGCACAAAGGATCTTTTCATCCCTCTACCATGCAAGGACAAAGGCGGGAAGGCGCCGGCCACATTCCAGGCTGGGAGGCCTGGCTGGGTGCTATCAAGGAAGAACGGGAGAGGCTGCAGATCAAAGAACCCCCCCCGACTTTCCTGCTGGGAGTGACAAATGGCCTCCCAGGAGAATCACCAGACATCCTGCCAACCCCTTTCCTCCTCCCCAGGAGATGGGGGGTGCGATGCGACCATGGCCATTTGGTCGCGCCAGGGTTGAGCAACCTCTGGCCCGATCTTGCAGTGAAACCCTGCTTCTCAAGCCAAGCCAGCCGGCCCGGCCCGGCCCGATAACAGAGGGGAGACCACTCAAGAGGGGGCCCTAGCGCTAGGCGCGCAGGCACAGCCAAAGCATACAGGAGTAGGCTTTGGCTGTGTCACCTACGTACAGTGACTACAACCACACACGTTAAACCCAGAGACTTCTTCTCACACGTTCCACGGTTGCATCACACACCGGAGCACGTTACTCATGGCAACAGTAACCGATCTCGTACACTCACCCTAAGCTAAGGGTTACGCAAGGGATGGGGGTGAAGGAGGGGGGCCCCCTGGACTCACTAGCTGAGCCCAGGGTAGGGAGTTGCAGACTCCTA
This sequence comes from Desmognathus anicetus, assembly GCA_033119125.1. Taxonomy (NCBI): domain Eukaryota; kingdom Metazoa; phylum Chordata; class Amphibia; order Caudata; family Plethodontidae; genus Desmognathus; species Desmognathus anicetus. Next base: position 11,314 of record JAVSBX010420849.1, read on the forward strand.
AGGACATCACGGGACCCTCCCAAGGACCCTCCCCACCTTGCCATGCTGGACAGGGGTCGCACGCGACCCCAGCAGCGACTAGGGGCACCCACAGGAGCACCCTAACCCCTGTGCTACACACACATATGACCAGCCTAGGGGTCCATTTGGCCCCAAGCTGACAAAAAAAACCCAGAAACACACGCACACCAGAAAGACTGTGTTCACACCTCCGCACAGTTGGAGAGGTTTCTTATGAGAGCCATCCAACAGCCTACTCACACCGCTTTGACGCCTTCGGGCTTAGGCGCTTGATAAGTGACTTAATGTAATGTAATGAGTGCGACTTCCAGTCAAGGCTGTAAATGGCAATGTCATCCAGATACGCCACGGCGAGTCTCAAGCCCCCGCAGCACTGAGTTCATCTGTCGCTGAAAGGGTGGCAGGAGCGTTTTTCATGCCGAACGGCATTACTTTATACTCAAACAGCCCCTCAGGGCATGTAAAAGCAGAGCGCTCCTTTGCCCTCTCCGTGAGAGGGACTTGCCTCTACCCCTTTGTCAGGTCCATCGTGGTTATGAACCTGGCAGGGCCCAACTTGTCCAAAAGATCGTCGATCCTTGGCAAGGGGTGTGCATCACTTTTCGTAATCACGTTCAGCCGCCGATAGTCTGTGCAGAACCGGGTACTGCGGTCTTTCTTCTGTACCAGCACTATCGGACTGGCCCTTGCTGAGCTGGACACCTCCATGATGCCCGTCTGCAGCATTTCCAGAAACTCCTTGCGGACGTTCGCCCCTACAGCACTACTCACTTTGTAGGGGTTGGTGTGGATGGGAGCAGCATCGCCGGTATCCACATCATGCACCACTCCCTTCACGACGCCTGGCTTTCCAGAGAAAATGGCGTGGAAAGGAGAGAGAGATTTCAGCAAGTCACCCCGCTGACTGTCGGAGAGCTCAAGGCAAAGCTGAGCCATCGACAAGTCGCAGAACTCCTGTGACTCCCGTAAAAGGTCTGGAATGCCAGCCTCACCCTCATACAAAGTGTCCCCTTCGTAGATGGACATGGTGAACTCGGTCCTCCGTATGTACGGCTTCATCATGTCCACATGATAGGTCGAGTGTGCACCGGGCTTGTCCATCCGGTCAACAACGTAGTTCACCTTGCTAACCCTTCTGACAACCTTGTGGGGGCCTGACCAGGCAGCGGTCATCCTATTCTGCCTGACAGGGACCAGTAGTAAGACCTCCTGCCCCTCCTCATAGGAGCAGATACGGGCTCTCTGGTCATAACACGCATTCTGCTTCGACTAAGCAGCTGCCAGATTATCCGCAGAGAGATCCATCAGCTCCTTCAGCCTCTCCCAGATGTTCAGCACATGGGGCACTATGGCTTGATCCGCTCCGGTGTGGCGACCATCCCAGCCATCTCGCACGAGCTGAAGAGGCCCCTTGACTCTCCATCCGTAGAGGAGTTCAAACGGGCTAAAGCCAGTACTCTCTTGCGGCACGTCCCGGTACACATACAAGAGACAAGGCAGGTACTTCTCCCACTGCCTTCCATGATTGTTAGCGAATGCTAAAAGCATGCTCTTCAGAGTCCCGTTGAACCTTCACAAAGTCCATTGGTCTCTGGGTGGTACGATGTAGAGGGGTGGTGTTGTACACCGCTCATGTTCCACAGTGAGTGCATCATGTCCCTCGCGAACTGGGTCCCTCTGTCACTAATGACTTCGTCAGGAAAACCCATGCAGGCAATTAAGCCCATGAGGGCCTCCGTCACCAACTTGGTGGTGCTGGACCTCAGGGCAACCACCTCGGGGTACCTGGTGGCATAGTCCACAACCACCAGAATGAACCTCTTCCCACTCACG
>JAVSBX010421951.1:0-13131 GCA_033119125.1 Desmognathus anicetus
GTTTTTTCTGGTTGCCATCACTTCTGCTAGGCGAATCAGTGAACTGCAAGCACTCTGTGCTGAGGAGCCATATCTGGGGGTTCTCCGTACTCACCCTTCCTTTGTCCCTAAGGTCAATACAGAGTTTCATATTAACAAGGAGATTTTTCTTCCGACCTTTTTTCCAAAACCCACGTCGGAAGCAGAGAGAATGCTTCACTGTCTTGATGTGCGCAGAGCTCTGAAATTTTACCTAAAGCGCACTAAAGATATTCGCACCACCTGGCTCTTTGTCACCTATGGTGCTGCGGGCCGAGGCAAGCAGGCGGCGAAGGCCTCCATTGCTCGCTGGGATATGTGCTGCATTTCTGAGTGCTACAAGACCCAGGGACTACCCATCCCTGGAGGGCTGCATGCACACTCTGTACGTGCAAAGGCAGCCTCTGTGGCATTCCAGCGGCATGTCCCGCTAGATGTCATTTGCCAGGCGGCGACATGGGCTACGCCCCACGCCTTCTGCACTCATTATTCACCTGCAGCAAGTTCGAGAGCTGGTGCACGGTTCGGCCAAACTGTTCTCCAGAACTGGTTTGGTTAGATCTGTGTTGCTCTCTGTGTGCCACTACCCTTCACATGTTAGCTTTGGTAGTCTCCCATGCAAGGGGAAAAGGGTATGTGACATAAGGGAAAGAACATATTACTCACCGTAGTGACTAATGTTCCCTTAGTCCATAGTCCCCTTTTCCCCTTGGGTTCCTCACCCACCATACCCTCTAATAAGTTTCCAAGTGCCCCGTCCATCGGTGGCGGAAAATGAGGACTGAGGTGAGAGGAATGGGAGGCGCGTGAGGGGGTGGAGCCAGGGTCGCGGCTGGGGCCGCGCGAGAGCGTTATAGATGTCTTGGCTCCGCACAGGCGCTGTTCTATTTTTGTGGTTTTGACAAGCACGTTCGGGGGCGCACCGGACATCCCATGCAAGAGGAAAATGGGACTATGGACTAAGGGAACATTAGTCACTATGGTGAGTAACATGTTCTTTTTCTTTTTTATATAAGAATAATTTTGTCTGGTTTTCCCAGCCTTGGCTGGGGGGATATTTTACACAAGCATTGTGAATCTATATAAGATACAATACTGGTGATCTACAGTTACTGGGTAAGTAACTAATTCCTTCTTTGTGAAAGCGGCTTGCAATGCAAACCTATTCTCTTTAAAATTGCAATGTACGGTGATGACTTACTAATATTCTAGAAAAATCTGAGTGTAGACCTCCCAGTAGTGACACAAGCGCTGACTGATTATGGGAGACAATTGGGGTATCAAATAAATTGGAATAAAACGATTATGCTGGTGGCGGAAAATATCCCTGATGTGATTCATTTGCAATTGCCAATAATAATAACGAGACATCACTTTAAGTACTTGGGGATATATGTGTCATGGAAGGAAGTGGATTGGTATGCTTTGAATGTAGCGTTGTTGACGTGTCTTGAGGGAAAACTGGGGGTGTGGCATGGCTTACCATTGTCTCCAGCGGGGAGAATTTCGGTTATAAAGATGGTCATACTCCCGAAAATGTTATATATCTTTGAGAATGTACCAGTTTTGATCCTGCAGGCATTTTTCATACAATGTCGCTCTAAGATTCTTCACTTTCTTTGTAGAGGCTGAGTGCCTCGCATAGCCCACAGCATACTGGTGAGACCGTATGAGGAAGGCGGCATGGCCTTGCCGGATATGTACAAATACTCTTTAGTAGCACAGCTTAAGCATGCGCAAAAATGGCTAGCTCCAGTGCACCCTGAACCTCAGGTTGAAGTGGAAAAAAAGTGGTTTGGAGCATCAGAGGCTGGTAAAATGATTTGCATGCCACATATCAGAGTTAAGAACATGGGTGGCCCTGTAGCAGTGGGAATCTTGTTGTGGAGAAGGGTACTTAGATGGCGGGGCCAGAAAACGCCATATCGCCCATACATATCGATTTGGCACTTGGCTGGGGAAGAAATTAATGTGGGTAATGGGGCATTCAAAGTTTGGGAAGAGAAAGGCCTCTGTAAGGTGCAAGACTTGTTTGAAGGTGGGCATCTGCGAGACAGTAAAGACATTTTGGATCAAGCAGGGGGAGGCCTGATGAATATCATGTGCTGGCTCGCAATTAGAAATACAATAAGCACACTCTGGCCAGATTGTCCCATTGAAACTGACCCACTACCATTGTTGACGCACTTGCTGACCACGCTGTCAGAGTCACATCAAATCTCCAGAATACTCAAACAGCTATGTACAATAAAGGACACTGAACCTGTACCGGCTAGGGAGAAATGGGAAAATGTGCTGGGTAAGCAAATAGAGGACGTAAAATGGTACACCACATGTATGCTCACCAAAAATGTTTCGTTAAATATGCAACATTGTTTAATCCACTACAAATTCCTACACCAAGTTTACATTACACCCAAAATGCTTAGTAAAATAGTTGGTCGGCAGGATGTACATTGTGCTGGGTGTGGAGCTGTGAATGTAGATTTCACTCATACTGCCTGGGGTTGCTACAGGATTCAGCTATTCTGGTGCAGAGTATTCGGCATAATAAGTGAGGTATGTGGACAGCTGAAAATTCACTAGAAATTGTTATACTGAATGAAATGCCGCAGATGAACAATACGTTGATTAGATGGGCAAATATGGCAGTTAAAATGGCGAAGCGGAGAATAGCCCTCAATTGGATGCGGGGGAAAACACCTGCCATTAAGGCATGGTTGCCCAATCTTACATTCTGCTCAGAAATGGAGGAGATGGCTGTGCAACAAATAAAGAGGAAACAGCGCCCAAAGGATGAACAACGGATGGAGCACAAACGTTGACAGATCAGCAGGATAATGGACATTTGTAGAAATTTGCCTACTAAGAGGGAATGGTCTGGTATAAAGTATTACAAAACGCATATAGTATGTGTGAGTGCTGGGAGAACGCTAGGACAGGTTTACTCATGGGGAGACAACAGGTTTTTAAAGTTAAGAATGGTTGTTTAATAAGGCTTAAATAGTCGGTAAAAACGTTAGCCAGGTAAATTTGAAGGACTTTTGTCCAAAAACTTGAAATGCCGATGTGATCTGTAATGAAATACAAACGACCGTATCCTTTTGTATGAACTCATTTTATTGTTTACATGTTCATGTTGAGAATATGGCTTTCAATAAAAACAATAAAAAAAAAAAATTGCACCACGAAGTCCATAGACAAAACAAGTCAGAACAATTGCTGCTTTTTATCCAGGCTGAACATTTCCAAATCAGTTTCATTATAACACTAGTGTACGGCAGATTGACAGCCATACCATGCACACAGAACACAGGAATTGCAATATCGTGCATAATTTGATTTACTTGTTGATGGGCAGCACTAGGTGTCCGGCGATCCACATGTTGCACACCCCTGGATTAAGCCATACATCAGTAAGCCTTAATTTCTCCAAACACTGAAAAATCACTCACACAGGATTTGTATTTATTTGTTTACAGTTACCCCGTTTATAAAGTGCTAACTAATCAATGGTCATCAGAATGCTAACACCTCTCCCAAAATTCTGTATAACACAAAGTGCAACTACTGCACACAAAAAAATAATTGTTTCAACTTGACTGTCACCCTAAATCTGCTATTAGATGTATATGAGGCACAGTACAGATCTTTTAAAACACCATTGCAGTAAACTCATTTCATGTGAAGTTCCAGTACTTTAGCAAGGCATTCTGCCAACATTCTAAAACAATAGCCTGAGAAGCCTTTCATCAAACTATTTATGCCAAATATATATATATTTTTAACCTGTCTGTTATTTTACGTTCCCTTACGTCCTGTACCCTTTTCCCCTTGCACAGGACGTCTGCCGCGCCCCTGCGCCGCCCGGAACGCGCTTGCCAAAGCCACAATAGAGAACTCGGCACCGTGCGGAGCCAAGGCCTCTAGAACGTTCTGCCCCTGGCTCTGTTCCCTCACGCACCTCCCGTTCCTTTCACCTTAGTCCTTTTTTCCGCACCTGCCGGCCTGGATGTGTGTTGCCTTGCGGCTTCTTTTGCTGCATCCTAGCCACTCTTCGTAGGTTCTTCTTCAAAGTTTTCTATCATCTTAAACTTTGCCCCGTCGGATGCCATCTGGGTTTAAGACCTGCACCTTGTGTAGACTTTCCTTCATTGGGTCTGACCCCCATGCGCTCTGTCTGGGGTCTTGGAGCCTCAGCACCGGCTCCTGGATTGCTGGCACTGCGACAAGCTTTCGACCCTTGCACTCCGGTCCTGGTTGCAGCTGTGGAGACAGCTTTTTGGATCTTCACCTCCGCCGGAGTTCGGGGAGGTTCTGAAACAGGCGTCGCTTTCGAGGTAAGAGGGGAAACTTCCTGGAGTGGCCACCGGGCCTGTCACCGACCCCCAAGTGGTCAAGGGCTTTCTGCGGCCTTTACCCAGGAAAGGTCTCGGGCACACCGGTGTTTGCACCGAGGGGCTGCAGCCTTTCACTGAAGCTCTCCCGGGGTCGATCGCCTCACCCGGCTGGTGGCCAGAGGGTGTCTTGGCATCTCCTGCCAGCGTGTGCTCCGAGTGCTCGACTTCCCGAACCAACTGTGTGGTTTTCTGCACCAAGGTCCCCCGCCCCACCATAATAAAAGAAGGTGTTTCCAAGGGACTTTTTCCACCGGTCCACCAGATCCTGTATAGAATAGACAGAGATTCTGCTGGTACCAAGGAGGCTGTAGGGGGCTCTGAGGCTCCTCCTGGGGGCCGCTCCCCCCGGCTCAACTGGGTAGAGGACCGGCACTGTCCATCAGCATCCTCGACCCGGTTCCAGATGGAGGCCGATGCTATCCCAGAGCTGACGCTTTCCGCAGTGCTCCTCTGCATGCACTTCCCGGGTTTGGTGCCACCCATCCAGCCTGCTCCACCTGTGCGTGGGCAGGAGAGTGGCACCGGTCGTCCACCTTCTCTGATGATGCACCCCGTGTACGGGAGCAATCTTGGTCCAAGTTTTTCACGAGGCCTAGGAGGACATCTCTATTCATCATATGGAGACACACCCTTGCTTTGGGGAGCCATCCCTTACCACGGAGCCGGAGCCTTTTAGCACCTTATCTAAGCTTCTCACTTACAGGCAATGAGGACTTATATGGTGGACGTCATGAAAGAAGCCCTGCCTGGGCTTCTTCCAGTGACCCCTGCCCCTCCACCCCCGGGCCCTTTGGCAATGATAGGGTTGGGGGGTCACCTCAGGATCGCGCCCCAGCGGTGCCGGTCCCTCTGGGAGGGGTGTTGAGGCCCCTCCCCTCAGCCCCTCCTGTGGGGGTGCCTCCGGTCTGGCCGCCACTTCCAACTGGGCCCCCTCCTTGTATCCCTACCCCCCACCACTGCCTATAGGGGGAGGTGGTACAAACATTGACAATGAGGAGGAGCAAGGGTGTTCCCCCTCTGTGAGAGCTGCCCACTCGCTTTTTAAGGAGACCCTCCTGTGGCTCGGTGTCTTTGTACCCCAGAAGGTCCAGCCCGAGTCTTTGGGGGTTCTGTCAGCGATCCAACAACCCATTCCAAGATCGGGTATTATGATCCAGCCTGACGTTATTAAGAAGGTGCGTGAAGTCTGGGAGAAACCTCACTAATGTGCTGCGGTGCACAGGCATATTGACCAGCTGCACCGTCCTCTCCTTTCTGAGATCATGTGTCTCTCTTCACAACCCCCAGCCCAATCCCTAGTGGTGGCAGATGCGGTGAAGACTCCGGCAGCTTCCTCTGCAACACCCCCTGGACGGGAAGAGAAGCTGCTGGACTCCTTTGGAAAGAAAGTTTATTCCAATTCTAGTTTGCATTTGTGCCAGGCTAACACGGATGCCATCCTGGCAGCTGCTAATCACTGCCTCTGGGAAAGAATGGACTGCTATACACAGTTCATCCCTAAGGATTCACTGGATGATTTTCATGAGGGTGTCATTCACGCTCAGCGTGTGGTATCTATGCAGCTGAATTCCGCTGTCTACCAGGCAGACACCGCTGCTCATGCGTTGTGCATTGGAGTGAATCTTCGTCGCCATGCTTGGCTGAAGGCAACTACACTGCAACAAGAAGCCCATGCCAAAGTTCTGGATCTTCCCTTTGATGGTATAAAATGTTCTGCCCCAGGCACGGATGCCCTGTTGGAGAAATGTACCACAGGGGCTAAGACAGCAAAGTCTCTCAAAGCCGGCCGCACGTTCGACCAGCTCTCGGACGCCAGGAGGGAGCAAGCAACCGCGATGCTCCTCGGACTCCCCTGGTCTCTGAGGATTTCTTAAGCGTCAGAAAGGCCGTGATGACAGAGGTCCTTCACAGAAAAAGCAAGGTAAAGGCGGCCCTTCCCACCCCCCCATTCTTCTGGCACTGCCAAGAAGGACAAAGGGGTTGACGGGCTGCTTCAGGACCCCGGTCAAGGGAAGTGTCTCCCTTCAAGTCCCGGCCTGGTGGGCCGGGACTTGAAGGGAGACACTTCAAGACCCACATCAGACCTGTGGGTCTTGTCTGTGGTTGGGTTGGGGTACCGTCTTCCCCTCCCGCCGTCACCCCCCTCTGCGCTGCTGCATCACCGACTGCTGACCCAGGAGCTTTGTGGGGAAATCCAGAAACTCCTGGATTTGCAGGCTATCAAGCCCTGTCCCAGTGGCCGAGGAATGTCAGGGGTTTTACTCCCACTTCTTCGCAGTGCAGAAGAAAGTCGGAGCTGCACTCCGTACGATTCTGGATCTCAGCAAATTTGCCTGCCTCCAGAATACTCAAACTGGTCACACCGGCACACATCCTATCTGCTCTGCAGGTGGAAGACTGGCTCTGAAGGATGCTTATTTCCACATTCAGATCTGGCCGTTACATCGTCAGTGTCTTCGCTTTGTGGCAAGGGAGGCTCGCTACCACTTTTGTGTCCTCCCTTTTGGTCTCAGTACAGTTCCTTGCACCTTCTCCAAGGTTGTCGTGACAGTGGAGAACCTCCTCAGAAGGGAGGGGATCCATATCTACCAGTTCCCTTACATCCCGAACCCTTTTTCCCTTGCATGGGATATCCGGCGCGCCCCCTCCCCCCACCAACCCAGAACGCACTTGCCAAAGCCACAATAGAGAACTTGGTGCCGTGCGCAGCCAAGGCATCTAGAACGCTCTGCGCGGCCCCTGCCATCCCCCCGGGTCCACCCTCTCATGTGCCTCCCATTCCTCTTGCCTCAGTCCTTTTTTCTGCGCCTCTCGGCTTGGACTTGTTTTACCCAGCGGCTTCTTTTTGCTGCGTCATAGCCACATTTTTCATTAATCTTCTTCGAAGGTTTTCTCTCATCTCGGTCTTCGATCCATCAGATGTCATCTGGGTTTAAGTCCTGCACCTCGTGTCGACATCCCTTCAGTGGGTCTTACCCCCATGCACTCTGCCTTGAGGCCTCAGCAACGGCTCCAGGATTGCTGACACTGCGACAAGCTCTCCACCCGTGCACTTCGGTCCTGTTTGCAGCGGTAGAGCAGCTCTTCAGATCTTCTCATCTGCCGGAGTTCCAGGAGGTCCTGAAGCGGCGTCATGTTCGAGATAAGAGGGGGTAACTTTCTGGAGAGGCCTCTAGGCCTTGCACCGACCCTGCCCAGGGGGTCGAGGGCCCTGTGCAGTCTACATCCAGGAAAGGCCTCGGGTCTACCGGTGCTCGCACCAAGGGGCCGCAGCCCTTTTCCGAGGCTCTCCCTTGTCAGTCGCCTCACCCGACTTTGAGTCAGAGGGTGCTTTGGCATCTCCCACCGTCGACTTCGCCGAGGGCCCGAATCACTGGTGTAGTTTTCTGCACCGAGATCCCTCGCCCCGCTATAGTGACAAATGGCGGTCCCAAGGGGCTGTTTCCACCGGTCCACCAGATCCTTTACAGAATGAACAGGGGATGCTGCTGGTTCTGAGAGGGCCGAGGAGAGTAGCGGTCCACCCCCTAGTGGGTTCGCCCCCCCTGCCCAACTGGGTAGAGGACCGGCTCCGTCCATGTCATCGATGACCCGGTTCCAGATAGAGGTATCAGTGATATCAGAGCTGATGCTTTCCGCCTTGGGCCCGTGCGACGGGCACATGAACGCATTTCCCGGCCTTGGCACCACCCATCCCAACTGTCCCGCCCGCGTCTGAACGGGAGATTGGCACCGATCGTCCACCTTCTCCGATGATACACCCCATTTTCGGGAGCAGTCCCGGCCCACGTGTTTCACGAGGCCTACGAGGACTTTTCAATTCGTCATTCGGAGACACACCCGAGGTTTGAGCCCTTTCCTGACCCCGCAGCCTTGGCTGTTAAGCACATTCACGAATCTTCTCACGTTCCAGACGGTGAGAACCTACATGGTGGACGTCATGAGAGAGACCCTTCTTGGGCTCCTGCCAGCTAACCCTTCCCCCATCCCCCTGGCCCTAATGGTGCTGGTAGGGGTGGGGGGCCCCCTCGGGAACGGGATTTACTGGTTTCGGTCTTCTTGGGAGGTATCCTGTGCTGCCCTCCAGCTATGCTTGCGGGGCCGCCACGGATCTGACCGCCACTTCCTATTGGTCCCCCTCCTCGCGTCCCTACCCCCCCACCATTGCCCTTTGGGGGGAGGTGATCCTGACACTAACGACGAGGAGGAGCCGGGGCGCCCCTCTGTGAGAGCTGCTCACCTACTTTTCGGCGAAACCCTGCACTGGCTCGGGGTGTCGGAGCCCCAGGAGCCCACTCCTGAGCCATCAAGGGTGCTTTCTGCGATTCATCAACCTGCTCTTAGATTGGGCATAATGATACAGCCTGACGTTATTAAGAATGTGCATGAGACTTGGGCAAAGCCACATTTGTGTGCACTGGTGCACAAACGCATTGACATGCTGCACTGCTTGCTCCCTTCTGAGACCTTATGTCTCTCTTCACAGCTCCCAGCACAATCCTTGGTTGTGGCGGCGGCGGTGAAATCACCTGCAGCTTCTTCTGCCACTTCCCCTGGGAAGGATGAAAAGTTGCTGGATTCCTTGGGGAAGAAAATCTACGCCAATGGCAGCCTGCACCTCCGCCAAGCAAACACGGATGCCATTTTGGCGGCTGCCAATCACCGTCTTTGGGAGGGACTGGACAAATTTGCAGAGTTCATTCCAGAGGACCTGCGTCCTGATTTCCTTGAGGGCATTAACAATGCCCTCTGTGTGTCAGACCTATAGCTTAATCCCGCAGTGTTCCAGTCGGACACCACGGCTCGAGCCATGTGCATTGGGGCGGATCTCCATTGCCAGACATGGCTGAAAGCCACCTCCTTGCAACAAGATTCACACGACAAGGTTCTTGATCTTCCTTTCGATGGTCTGGAAATTTTTGCCCCAGGTACGGATGCCCTGTTGGAAAAGTTTAAGACAGGAGCTAAGACAGCGAAGTCTATCAAACCTATCTCCAAGCCAGCCCCTCGTTCGGCCAGCTCACCGGCACCCAAAGGGAGCAAGCAGCAACAGCGACGCTCCTCAGATGGCCCTGGGTTTTGAGAATTTCTTAAATGCCAGAAGGGCCGCGATGACAAGGGCCCTTCACAGAAAAGCAGGGAAAAGGCGGCTCTTCCCACACCCCTCATTATTCTGGCACCGCCAAGAAGGACTGAGGGGCTGACGGGCCACTTCAGGACCCCGGTTGGGTGGAAGATCTCCCTCCATATCGCAGCCTGGCAGGCAATTACATCAGACCTGTGAGTCCTGTCAGTGGTTGGGTTGGGGTACTGTCTTCCCCTCCCACTGCCACCCCCTTCTGCATTGCCACATCCCCGGTTACTGACCCAGGAGCTTCGTGGGGAAATCCAGAAGCTCCTGGAGTTGCAGGCCATAGAGCCTGTCCCAGTGACTGAGGAAGGCCGGGGGTTTCACTCCCACTTCTTTGCAGTGCAGAAAAAGACGGAGCTGGCCTCCGCACAATTCTGGATCTAAACAATTCCAGCTCTGCCTGCCTCCAGAATCCTTCAAAATGGTCACACCGGTGCATATCCTATCTGCTCTGCAGGTGGAGGACTGGCTATGCACCGTGGATCTGAAAGACGCATATTTCCACATTCGGATCTGGTCACCATATCGACGGTACCTTCGTTTTCTGGCAGGGGAGACTCACTACCAATTTCGGGTCCTCCCTTTCTGACTCAGCACAGCTCCCCGCATCTTCTCCAAGGTTGTAGCAGTTGTGGGGAACCTCCTCAGAAGGGAGGGGATCCACATTTACCAGTTCTTAGATGACTGGCTCCTGTGAGCGATGTCCCCGGCCAAGGTCCAGCAGGACTTCGCCAGGCTACTGAGGCTGTTGCTGGACCAGGGTATCTCGGTCAACAAGAAGAAGTCCATGCTGTGTCCTGTTCAGTCACTGCACTTCCTGGGTGCAATCTGGGATACACAGCAGGAGAAAGTCTTCCCTCCACTGGAAAGAGTGCTGAAAATCAGACAGGTTTGCCAGCTTTTTCTGAGGAGCCCGGCCTTTCCAGCCCTGTGGTTCCACAGGCTGTTGGGATACATGGCATCTTACATCCTATTGGTTCCTTTTGCCCGGCTCCACATGCGCAGGCTGCAACTGCAACTGGCCTTGCAGTGGGAGCAAGAGACCATGCCCCAGTGACACCTGGTACTTGTATGGGAGGCCCTCCACCAGGATCTCCTTTGGAGGTCGCAGGAGGCGAACCTCCAGCAGGGAGCCATGTTCCACAGCCCAGACCCGGACTGTGCCATGACAACGGACTCCTCGGACTTCAGCTGGGGGGCAGCCATTGGTCCATTGCAGATCCACGGTCTGTGGTCCACCCAGGACAGGTTGGAACACATCAGCGTCCTGGAGCTGAAAATAGTCTTGCTGGCCTTGAAAGCCTTCTTCCCCTCCGTAGAGGGCAAGACGGTTCTGGTGTATACGGACAATACCACGGCAATGCACTACCTGAACAATCAGGGAGCCACCCGCACCATGTCTCTTTGCATGTTGGCAATTTCTATCTGGCAGTGGGCGTGACAAAACCATTCATCTGCTTTGTTACGGTGCCCTTCACATCCCTGACCAGCAGGGGGTGCTGTCGCCCTCTGCCGCCATGGAGGGGGTGCTTTGGGGTGTTTATCGCCCCAAGCATCCGCTCCGCGCCCGGGTGAACTGCTATGGGGTGCCCCCATGATAGGAGGTTCAGCTCTGAAGTGCTGGTGCTTGGGCCGGCACTTGCGCCAGCACCGTGCGCCCGGCGCTATTCTAAAGCACCTCAACATGCTTGTCGAGGTGCTGGAATTGAAACCCACTCTCTCCTAACGAGGGGGGCGTTAGCCCTAGCGCAGTGGGTGCTCAGGGTATCCCCCGGTGCCCCCCGAAAGTTCAGGACCAAACAGGAAGTTGGGAAGGACAGACGGATATTGGGTCTGTGGACTGGCCTTTCCCAACTTCCTGTAATGGCTGCCTGAGAGGAGTCCTAGAGGTGATTGGCTCCTGCAGGGCTCCTATAAAAGCCCTGCAGAAATGCTAAGACGCTGTCTGAACACTTTGTTTGTTCACCACCCGGACGAAGAGGTGCTCCTTCTGCATCCCCCTGATCCTGAAGGCAAAGCTCTGTCCCTTTGCTCCTGGCAAGTGCAAGGATGCACTTGCTTCTGGTTTGTTTGTATATTTGTTGTCCGTTTGTTGTGTTCCTGTCCTCCCCCTTAGGGGAGAAGTGGTAGACAGCAGTCTTATGTCCAACGCTAGGCACCTCGAAGAGATAGGTGAGCAGGGACTTGGTTCTGCTGTGGGGGTTCTGCTTTGTGCTGGAGAGTGAGGAGACTCTTAAAGGGGTATTAACCCTTTTTCCCTTTTGTCTCCTTTTCTCAAGGGAACACTTACCTATCCCCCTGAGGTATCTCACTGCTGCTGCCGGGTGTTGGGTCACCCCCTCCTGAGTGTCTCAAGGTTCAGGGGGGTGACTAGACATTGGGGGGCAGCGGAATATCATTGTGCACACGACCAGGCCTAACAGAGTGTTCAGACCTAAATTTGTGTGCGCGATGGATAATCCTGTGGATGGGGTGACCAGTGGTGGTGGCCCCGGAGACACTCCCCCGACCGCTGTAGAGATACTGCAGGACCTCCAGGTCCAGATGTTTAATCAACAGCAAAATCAAGCTGTTCTGGGCCAGTCGCTCCAAACTCTTTAGGGCACGTTAGCGGCACAGTCGCAAATATTGCAGACTGTGGTCGCTGCCCTGAATGCTGGCGTGGCCCCACCTCCTCCCGCTCCACTGATTCCTGTGGTAAATCCCCCACCGGGACCCGCTGTCCCTGTGGGACCAGGGCCATCGAATCCACCTGGGTTCTGGGTCAACACTCCCGCGGCCCTGACACCACTGCCTAAGAGATACTCTGGGGATCCTCTCGGATTTCAACAGTTCATGTTACAGTGTGAACTACATTTCCATGCCCCGCTGGCCCTTTATGGAGATGGCGCCAAACAGGTCAATTTTATATTGATGCTATTGGATGGCAATGCCTTCCAGTGGGCCACTCCCTTAATCGAGAATCAGAGTGTCCTCCTGCAGAACTATAATCTGTTAAAGCAGGCATTTGCTGGCGTTTTCCAGCAACAATATCATGCGGTCTCCAGGTGCCAGGAGCTGATGGAGATTGACCAGGGAGAACAGAGTGTTATTGATTATGTCGCTCAGTTCTTCACTTTGGCCGCAGGGGCCAACTGTTCTGAGGAAATGAAGAGTTCGATCTTCCATCGTGGTTTGAAAGTGGAGTTGCAGGATGTCATCTTGATGGTGGATCCGCTCCCCGAACGTCTGGATGCGTTCATTGGGTTGACGCTCCGGATGGAACATCAAGTGCGGGCAAGAAAGATACGGAGAGGTCAGAGACCTCCTCCTGTCCCGGTCTTCCAACCAGTGACACCTGTTGTGCCTGACCCAGTAGAACCAATGGTTCTAGGAGCTAGTCATACCATCTCAGCCAAAGAAAGGAGTGGGCGGAGGGAGAAGAACTTCTGTCTATACTGTGGCAAGGAGGGCCATTTTGCGGCCCAGTGCCCAGTAAAACCCCAGAAAGCAAAAGACCTCGGCGTTGTAGGCAAGGGGGCCCTCAACAGCCGAATGGTTTCCCAGGTTTCGGGACCTGTGGTGGCCAAGAAGACGGCCCAC
>JAVSBX010423056.1:0-13108 GCA_033119125.1 Desmognathus anicetus
ACATCCGACTCTGTTTACTAACCTGCTCTTGTCTAACCCTTTTGTCCTTTTAAATTACATTACTATTTAATTTATAAAACGCCTAAGCCCGTGGGCGTCAAGGCGCTAACACATAACAATACAATCAGGAGCAATGAGTAAGATCAGAAGATCCTTGCACTTGATACGACTGGTATACCGGCCTCGGCTTGTTTATGTTTTTGGATTGTCTTCCCCATTGTCTATGGTAACAGCTCGTTTGGTATTTGGACTCTTGGTTTGTGTAACGGATTGCCTTTGCCTCTGGCCCTTACACTACTGCGCACCAACCATTGCGCGCTTACCAATTATGGTATCACCAAACTACCTTAGTATTGAGAACACTATCAAAGTTCTCTATAATTCTACAGTTGCACACTGTAGTCGCAGCAAGGGGTTCTATAGCAAATATGGCAGTTGCACGCCAGGCATGCTGTGGCATGAGTAGCAGCGGCATGACTGATGTCTCATAATTGCCCCGAGCCAGTAAATCTAACCCATCCAACTTACGTAGGCATGACAAACCTGTACGGGGTCCCCTGGTAATTGTAAGAACAGGCCATTCAAAGTAAATGTGGCTATTTTTATTGATTGATGTTGTTGTTGTCTGTAACACCAACTGTCGCACTGTCATTCAGACATACAGTACAACAAACTGATGGACAGTAACATCTAATGACGTTGATGTTTCTGATCAGCCAACAAATAACTCGTAGAAATGCTGAACTGATGTTTGGCTGAAAATTAAAGACCAGACTATCATGCATCATGGACAGTAAGCCTGGAAAAGATGAAGAAGTGAGACAACCAGATGAAGTAGCAAAAGCTGCTATGACAGAGTATGCTGATCACAAAAGGAGTGCAAATAAGTGTGAAAATGAGGTAAGTGACCACTAAAAAAGTAGCAATCCAGAAAAGTGATTCTCAGTTTAAAATGAAGCCACCAAAGGTCATATTGACAAAATGACTGTGGAAGAAAGCAGACGACCCCTCACCAGAAATATATCCCACTTCAAGAAATCTCATGGACGCGAAAAGAAAAAAAACAAATCTGATGAATGGGCAAAATATGGGGATGAGGTGGATATCACCACCTCATCAGCAGCATCACCCAGCAGGGAGCTGCCAGACCAGGCCGAGACTGCTGACAGCCAAGGAGATTGAAAGACTGATCGAAGAAATGTAAAGAAAGGTCACATCTTACAGTCCCTGGGAGATGGCATGCCCATTGACATGAAGAGAGGCTGACCATAGGAAGGGACAGGAAATGGACATGTGGTAACCTGACCAAGAAGCCGGGTCAGGCCACGCACACAGGGGACACTTGTTGACCGGGCAATGGAGAAAGCAGACGTGTGACGGACGGCTAGCCTCCCCACACTCTTTTGTAACACAATAGGGATTTAAGAATAAAAGTAACATAGCCCTTAAATCCTGGTGTGTACAATCCTTATGTGCATGAAATACGATAAAGGAAACCCAGAATGAAGGTGAGCATCAAGACCAGGAATATACTACAGACCCCAAAATGCAACTAGTGTGTGGGGAAAACCCAGGCTTGTGCTATAATTCACAATGATCAGTTTATTACTACAATACCACAGAACGGCCCTCCATTTCCTTGTCTCAGAAAGTTAGCAGAAGCTGATATTCAAAACTGTGCAGATACACCGTAAGAAAGAAAACACATTTCAGTCTAATGCAGAGTGTATCAGAGCCATAGTGTAACACGTCTGTTGAGTCCAGGTCCTAAGCTTGTCCCGAGTTCTCACAAACGCGTTACTGCCAGAACAAACAGCACCTCGCAATCTACAGTCCATGATGCAACTAATACACAAAGCGACGTTGGTCCAATTACACGTTCACGTAGCTCCCCGCACAGTCGCAACAGTTTGGCATGGTGTGGAGACGTGTCGCGCGTCACGCACTTACCTCTTGCCATTTCCGACATCCATTGGGATATTGCAGCAATTACCAGGGCCGGCTCCAGTGTAGACGTAGCCGGCATTCAATGGGCTAGAAAATCACGGCGGCCATCTTGGGTAAGACAACACATTAGGCATTCCCTATTACCCGATCCACTAGACCTTTCCAAGATGGCCGCGGTTGTCACATGGTCTAGTTAACCAATCAGAGACGCTATATAAGGGTTAGACTTCTTACACACGTTGCGTTTCAACGCTCCGGTGTATGCAGTTCCTGTTTCCACTGTTTGCTGTTTATTGCTCCTTGAAGTTCTATCCACCACGGAAGACTGCCGTTGCTGTTCTCTTCTCCTTGACCTTCACTCTGGTTCAGGTTTCAGGGAATTCCCTGTCCATATATTGCCTTACGTTTTCTGTTGCTGTTTTGTTTTGGACTGTCATTACATCTCTACAGTGTTGCACTATTTTGCCAGTAGCCATCTTGGATCTGTCGTGAACACGATTTCAGTGCATCAAGAATTAAGGGTTTTTTCTTCCTGCTTACAGGTTTTTTCCCTTGTGAGACTGCTGTTAGTCCCTAGAGGTCAGTCCGGAACTTGTTCAGTTCTGGCTTCAGGGGAAGAACGGCCATATCTGCGGTCTACAAAAAAGAAGACATTACCAATCCGTCCAGCCATTGACAGATTGAAACGCCTTAAACAAGAGACCACACAGACCGCAGATATGGCCCAATACCAGGACATGGTAGATGCCATCAATACACTTACCATACAGGTACAGAATTTGTCCCAAGAAAACGCCACACTACGCCAAGTTGTTACCTCCAGAAACCAGGACCTTCCGCTAGCAGGTACCGTGGTAAAGTTTGACGGAAATCCTAGTAAGGTCAAAGAATTCCTAGACATGTGTTTAATACATTTCACATTCAAACCTCAATTGTTCCCTAATGACAAGACAAAAGTCGGTTTCATTATTAGCCACCTTACTGGGAATGCCTTGTCCTGGGCAGTACCTTTAGTAACTACGGACAGTCCATTATTGACAAATGAAGGTTTGTTTACGCAAGCATTAAAAAACATGTTTCAGCAGTCTGATGCAAAAAATTCTGCAGAGGATTTGTTACTTGACTTTAAACAAGGTCCTATGGAACTCATGACATACATAATGAAGTTCAAAACGTTAGCAGCCGAAGCAGCTTGGGCAGAAGACGTGCAGTATGCATTACTAAAAAAGGGTCTGAGAGAAGACTTGAAGGACGAATTGGCTAGGGTTCCTAGACCAACAACCCTTGATCAGCTTGTAACCTTGCTTCTTCAAATAGACCATCGCATGTCAGAGCGGCGTACTGAGAGAAGGAAGGACAAGAACCCAGGCTCCCGGTTCTTCAATTTCAGAAACCCTACTACCAGTACTAGGAACGAAACCACAGTTGACGAACCTATGCAGATCGGGGTTGCCCGTGGACCTATATTCGAAGACGAACGACGGAGACGATGAGCCTTAGGGTTATGTTTATATTGTGCGGAAAAGGGACATTTATTAAAGGATTGTCCTATCAAACCTCCGAGGAAGACGGAAAACTAGAACGCTTGCCTCCTAAAGGGAAGAAAGAGGCAGGCGATATGAAACTACTTCCCACGCTTATGACATGCCAGACCCCAGCTGATTCCTCTCTGATCCTGATTCAAACCGTGTTGAAGTTTAAAGAGAGAACCTACGAGACCCCAGCACTAATCGATTGTGGAGCCTGCGGGGTGTTTATGGACATTGCCTGGGCTAACCAACATGATATTCCACCGGTAAATAAGGATTCCATTCAACCGATGGAGTCAGTAGATGGATCCGCACTTACTTCTGGTCCAGTTAGTCAACAAACACCTCTTGTTTCCTTATCTATCGGTAAACACCATGAGACAATAACATTGGATTTAATCGCTTCGCCTAGGTTCCCTATTATTCTAGGAATGCCATGGTTGAGAAGACATAACCCTTACATCAACTGGACCGCGTCTACGCTCTTCTTGGGGTCAGAGTTTTGTCGGGACCAATGCTTGGACTCCGACAGCCCATGGGTCATGCCGCAACCAGTTACCTGTGTCACTCACGTGGTCGCCGCTCTAGAGACGGTGCCGAAAGTTTACCATCGAATGGAGAAATTGTTTTCGGAATCTGAAGTCAAAGAATTACCACCCCACAGAGAAGTGGATTGCAGACTGGACCTCCTTCCTAATACTGTAGTACCATTTGGACGGATGTATTCCCTGTCAGAGAATGAGAAAGAAGTGCTCAAAAAGTACTTGGAACACAATCTGCAAAATGGGTTAATAGCTCCTTCTCGCTCACCAGCTGGAGCATCTTTGTTTTTTGTAAAAAAGAAAACGGGAGACCTCAGACCTTGCATTGACTATCGTGGGTTGAATAAAATAACAGTTAAAGACCGATACCCACTTCCATTAATCAAGGATATTTTGGATTCCGTTAGATCAGCAATCATTTTTTCCAAAATAGATCTAAGGAATGCGTACCATCTATTGCGTATAGCCACGGGAGATGAATGGAAAACAGCCTTTAGGACACCCTTTGGGCATTACGAGTATAGAGTTATGCCGTTTGGACTGGCCAACGCTCCTTCAGTTTTTCAGAGATTCATAGATCAAATATTTTCCGACGTCTTACAGTCATTCGTTGTGGTTTATCTAGACGATATCCTAGTCTACTCCAACTCATTGAAAGAACATCAGCAACATGTATTGGAAGTATTGTCACGACTCCAAGAGAATCAGTTGTACGCTAGACCTGACAAGTGCAGTTTTCATTTGGAACAAGTTGAATATCTTGGTTTCATTCTATCCCCTTCAGGAGTGTCGATGGACCCAAAAAAAGTACAAGCAATTCTTCAGTGGCCTTCGCCTAATACCATAAAACAGGTACAACGCTTTTTGGGAGTAGCAAATTTTTATAGACATTTCATTGAAGGATTTTCTAAAACAGTTACACCAATCACCGCTTTATTACAGAAGAATGCCTTCACGGGTTGGTCTCAACAAGCAGAAGAAGCCTTTCAGTTATTGAAGGAGTCCTTTAGTACCGCCCCAGTACTACGTCATCCAGATAACGCTTTGCCTTTCGTTGTAGAAACCGATGCCTCGTTGTATGCCATTGGAGCAGTATTAATACAACAAAACCCAGAAACACTACAAGAACATCCAATAGCGTTTATTTCCAAAAAATTGAATCCTACCGAACAACGATATTCTGTGATTGAACGTGAACTGATGGCGATAAAAGAAGCTTGTGTTCAATGGAGGCAATATTTACTGGGAGCCAGACATCAAGTGGAGATCCGAACAGACCATAAAGATCTACAGTTGTTGGATAATGCTGATTGCCGCAATAGTCGTCAGGCACGATGGGCTTTCTTCTTTGCGGAGTATGATTTTCGCATAACCTACATACCAGGGACCAAGAATATAGTCGCCGATGCCTTGTCCAGAATATACCAGCCCGAAGTACCTGCTAGCCCATGCAACGGGCAAATCCTATCAGGGAAAAAGATCATCTATACTGTCTTTCAAGAACAGGTTCGGGAGGCCACTAAAGAGGATCATGAGATAGTCAATCGAATTCAAGACGACCCTACTTCCTTCGTAGTTCAAGACGGCTTGGTATTTAAGAACACAGCCCTGTACCTCCCGACACAACTACGAAATATCGCACTCGAGCAATTCCATGACGCACCTACTGCTGGTCATAAAGGTATCAGGGGAACCTCTGAACTGATCGCTCGTTACTTCTGGTGGCCGTCGATGAAGGCAGACGTTCAAGAATACATCAAGGAATGCACCACCTGTGCGCAAATGAAAGACAGTAATCAGAAGCCAGCAGGCCTTCTTAAGCCTTTGGAACTCCCCGATAGACCTTGGCAACACATCGCCACCGATTTCATTACTTGTCTTCCTTGTTCAGATAGATGCACTGTGATCATGGTCACGATAGATTCCTTCACCAAGATGATACATTTAACACCATTAGAACAACTCCCTACGGCCAGTGAATTAGCAAACATCTTCATTAAGGAAATATACAGATTACATGGATTACCTGACAAAATAGTATCTGATCGAGGACCACAGTATACTGCACACTTTTGGGCACAGTTGTGTAAACAATTGACTATACACAGGGCATTATCATCGGGTTATAGACCACAGACCAATGGTCAGACTGAACGGGTGAACCGCACCATTGAAGTTTTTCTCAGATGTTACACTTCGTTGACACAAGACAATTGGGTTCAGCTACTCCCAATGGCTGAATTTACGTATAATAACACTGTACATTCCTCCACTGGGTTTTCCCCTTTTTATCTAGCAACAGGTACACATCCTTGTACTATACCCCAAGTGGCCCAAATTAGGCAGAAAGTACCATCCGTAGACAACCGCATAAAACAGTTACAAGAAGCTCATGAACGGGCACGCACACAACTACAGAAGGCCAAAGTACACATGAAGACAATCGCGGATAGTAAACGAAGAGTAGCCCCCGACTACCAAGTAGGACAGAAAGTCTGGTTATCCTCCCGTAACATGCCCATCACCTTTGGTTCTGCTAAATTGGCCCCACGGTTTTATGGGCCCTTCCGCATCCTGCAAAAGATCGGCACACATGCCGTAAAGTTACAACTCCCTCTTTCATGGAAAGTCCACCCAGTGTTCCATGTGGTATTTGTCAAACCATTCACATCATGCCCTAGTCGTGCAAAAATCACACCTCCACCTCCTGTCGCTGGGACAGATGTATTTGAAGTGGCACAGATCCTTGATTCCCGTTATAGGGGTAGGGGTGTTCAATATCTGATGGCATGGAAAGGTTATGGCCCACATGAACATACCTGGGATCCTGCACGTAATGTAAATGCCCCTCGGTTGATCAAACAATTCTTTTACACCCACCCAGACAAGCCGGGCGCCCCAGGGAAGGGTCATAGTGTAACACGTCTGTTGAGTCCCGGTCCTCAGCTTGTCCCGAGTTCTCACAAACGCGTTACTGCCAGTAGAACCAGTACCGCGCAATCTAAAGTCCATGATGCAATTAATACACAAAGCGACGATGGACCAGTTACACGTTCACGTAGCTCCCTACACAGTCGCAACAGTTTGGCATGGTGTGGAGACGTGTCGCGCGTCACACACTTACCTCTTGCGATTTCCGACGCCCATTGGGATATTGCAGCAATTACCAGGGCCGGCTCCGGTATAGACGTAGCCGGCATTCAATGGGCTAGAAAAGCATGGCGGCCATCTTGGGTAAGACAACACGTTAGGCATTCCCTATCATCCGATACACTAGACCTTCCCAAGATGGCCGCGGGTGCCACATGGTCTAGTTAGCCAATTATAGACGCTATATAAGGGGTGGACTCATTACACACGTTGCGTTTCAACGCTCCGGTGTATGCAGTTTCCTGTTTCCACTGTTTGCTGTTTTTGCTCCTTGAAGTTCTATCCACCACGGAAGGCTGCCGTTGCTGTACTCTTCTCCTTGACCTTCAGCCTGGTTCAGGTTTCAGGGAATCCCCTGTCTATATATTGCCTTACGTTTTCAGTTGCTGTTTTGTTTGGGCTGTCATTACATCTCTACCGTGTTGCACTACTTTGCTAGCAGCCCATCTTAGATCTGTCGTGAACAAGAACTCAGTGCATCAAGAATTAAGGGTTTTTTCTTCCTGTTATACAGGTTTTTCCCTTGTGAGACTGCTGTTAGTCCCTAGAGGTCAGTCCTGAACTTGTTCAGTTCTGGCTTCAGGGGAAGAACGGCCATATCTGCGGTCTACCAAAAAGAAGACACTACCAATCCGTCCAGCCATTGACAGATTGAAACGCCTTAAACAAGAAACGTCTCAGACCGCAGATATGGCCCAATACCAGGATATGGTGGATGCCATCAATACACTTACCATACAAGTACAAAACTTGTCCCAAGAAAACACCACTCTTAGACAGGTTGTTACCTCTAGAAACCTGGACCTTCCTTTAGCAGGGACTGTGATTAAGTTCGACGGAAATCCTAGAAAAGTCAAAGAATTCTTAGACATGTGTCTAATTCACTTCACGTTTAAACCTCAACTATTTCCCAATGACAAAACTAAAGTTGGTTTTATTATTAGTCATCTTACTGGGAACGCATTGTCTTGGGCAGTGCCCTTAGTAACATCGGACAGTCCATTGCTTGTTAATGAAGGCTTATTTACGCAAGCATTAAAGAACATGTTTCAGCAATCTGATGCCAAAAACTCTGCGGAGGATCTATTGCTCGACTTCAAACAAGGTTCTATGGAACTCATGACATATGTAATGAAGTTTAAGGCTTTAGCCGCGGAAGCAGCTTGGGCAGAAGATGTGCAATATGCATTACTAAAGAAAGGACTAAGAGAAGACTTAAAGGACGAATTGGCTAGGGTAGCCAGACCAACATCCTTTGATCAACTCATAACCTTACTTCTCCAAATAGATCATCGCATGTCAGAACGTCGTACTGAGAGAAGGAAAGATAAGAATACAGGTTCCCGATCTTTCAGTTTCAGATCCCCTACCTCCAGTCTCAAGAATGACACCACAGTAGACGAACCAATGCAGATCGGGGTAGCACGTGGACCAATCTCAGAAGAAGAACGACGAAGACGACGGGCCTTAGGGTTATGTTTATATTGTGCAGAGAAAGGACATTTATTGAAGGATTGTCCGATTAAACCTCCTAGGAAGACGGAAAACTAGAACGCTTGTCTCCTAAAGGGAAGAAAGAGGCAGGCGAAATGAAGCTACTTCCCACACTTATGACATGTCAGAGTCCGGCTGATTCCACACTGATCCTGATCCAAACTGTACTTACTTTTAATAAAAAGACGTACGAGACCCCAGCACTCATTGATTGCGGAGCCTGCGGAGTGTTCATGGATCTTGCCTGGGCTAGTCAACATGATATTCCACCGGTGAACAAGGATTCCATTCAACCGATGGAGTCAGTCGATGGATCTGCTCTTACTTCTGGCCCAGTCAGTCAACAAACACCTCTTGTTTCATTGTTAATCGGTAAACATCATGAGACAATAACATTGGATTTGATCGCCTCACCTAGGTTCCCCATTATCCTAGGAATGCCCTGGTTGAGAAGACATAATCCTTACATCAACTGGACAGCATCCACACTTTTTTTGGGATCAGAATTCTGTCGCAATCAATGCCTGGACTCCGATAGCCCTTGGGTCATGCCTCAACCTGTTGCCTGTGTTACTCGTATGATAGCCGCGCTTGAAACGGTCCCAGAAGTTTACCATCAAATGGAAAAGTTATTTTCGGTACCTGAAACCAAGGAACTACCTCCACACCGCGAAGTAGATTGTAGATTGGAACTTCTCCCCAATGCAGTAGTTCCATTCGGACGGATGTATTCTCTGTCAGAACATGAGAAAGAAGTGCTCAAGAAGTACTTAGAAGAAAATCTACAAAACGGCTTGATAACCCACTCTCGCTCACCTGCTGGGGCATCTTTATTTTTTGTAAAAAAGAAGACAGGAGACCTCAGACCCTGCATTGACTACCGTGGTCTCAATAGAGTAACGGTAAAAGATCGGTATCCCCTCCCACTGATCAAAGACATCCTGGATTCCGTTAGATCTGCGATTGTATTTTCCAAAATAGACTTAAAAAATGCGTATCATTTACTACGCATAACAGCAGGAGATGAATGGAAAACAGCCTTTAGGACACCATTTGGACATTACGAGTATCGAGTAATGCCTTTTGGGTTGGCCAATGCTCCATCTGTTTTTCAGCGATTCATAGACCAGATATTTTCAGATATCTTACAGTCATTCGTTGTGGTTTATCTTGATGACATTTTAGTATACTCCAATTCTCTGAAAGAACATCAACAACATGTCTTGGAAGTGTTGTCACGACTCCAAGAGAATCAGTTATACGCGAGACCAGACAAGTGCTGCTTCCACCTGGAACAAGTTGAATATCTTGGATTTATTCTTTCATCGTCAGGTGTATCAATGGACCCAAAGAAAGTACAAGCAATTCTTCACTGGCCTTCTCCAACTACCATAAAACAGATACAACGCTTCCTGGGTGTTGCACACTTTTATAGACAGTTCATTGAAGGGTTCTCCAAAGTAGTAACACCAATCACATCTTTATTGCAAAAGAATGCCTTCAATGGTTGGACACAACAAGCAGAGGAGGCTTTTCAATCATTGAAAGAGTCCTTCAGCACAGCACCGATACTGCGTCACCCAGATAACGCAATACCCTTCATCGTAGAAACCGATGCCTCATTGTATGCCATAGGAGCGGTATTGATACAACAAGATCCAGAAACACTGCAAGAGCATCCAATAGCATTCCTCTCCAAGAAATTGAGTCCTACCGAACAAAGGTATTCGGTGATCGAACGAGAATTAATGGCAATAAAAGAAGCATGTGTTCAGTGGAGGCAGTATCTATTAGGAGCCAGACACCAAGTGGAGATCCGAACAGATCATAAGAATCTACAGTTGTTAGATAATGCTGATTGTCGCAACAGTCGCCAGGCCAGATGGGCGTTTTTCTTTGCTGAGTATGATTTTCGTATAACCTATATACCAGGGACAAAGAATGTGGTCGCTGATGCTCTATCCAGAATTTACCAACCCGAAGCTCCAGATAGCCAGTGCAACGGACAAATCCTTTCAGGGAAAAAGGTTATATATACTGTCTTCCAAGAACAAGTTCGAGAAGCCACAAAGAAAGATCATGAGATCCTTAATCGAATCCAACATGAACCTGCATCCTTCATAGTTCAGGACGGTTTGGTGTTCAGGAACACTGCCCTATACCTCCCGACTCCACTGCGAAATATCGCTCTTGAACAATTCCATGATGCACCAACAGCCGGTCATAAAGGAATCAATGGAACAACAGAACATATCGCTCGTTATTTCTGGTGGCCATCAATGAAAACTGACGTTCAAGACTATATCAAGAGATGCACAATCTGTGCACAAATGAAAGATAGTAATCAGAAGCCAGCAGGACTTCTTAAACCTTTGGAAATCCCCGATAGACCTTGGCAACATATTGCCACCGATTTCATCACTTGTCTTCCTTGTTCTAATAAGTGCACTGTGATCATGGTCACGATAGATTCGTTCACCAAGATGATACACTTAACACCATTAGAACAACTCCCCACAGCCAGTGAACTAGCAAATATCTTTGTCAAAGAAATCTATAGGTTACATGGGTTACCTAGCAAAATAATCTCTGATCGAGGACCACAGTATACCGCACATTTTTGGGCGCAGTTATGTAAACAACTAGCTATACACAGAGCTTTATCATCAGGCTATAGACCACAGACCAATGGACAGACAGAACGGGTAAATCGCACAATAGAAGTATTCCTCAGATGTTACACTTCATTGGCACAAGATAACTGGGTTCAGCTACTCCCAATAGCTGAGTTCACATATAACAATACTGTACATACCTCTACTGGATATTCTCCTTTTTATCTAGCGACAGGTACACATCCTTGTACTATACCACAAGTGGCCCAAATCAAACAGAAAGTACCAGCCGTAGACGACCGAATACTTCGGTTACAAGAAGCCCATCATCGGGCTCAGACGCAATTGCAAAAGACGAAGAGTCACATGAAGACTGTGGCTGATAGTAGACGTAGAGCAGCCCCCGACTATCAAGTAGGACAGAAAGTCTGGTTGTCCTCCCGTAACATGCCCATCACCTTTGGGTCTGCCAAACTGGCCCCACGGTTTTATGGTCCCTTCCGCATCCTACAAAAAATAGGCACACATGCAGTCAAACTTCAACTTCCTCTTTCGTGGAAAGTCCATCCGGTTTTCCATGTAGTGTTTGTCAAGCCATTTATATCTTGTCCGATCCGTTCTAAGATCATACCACCTCCTCCTGTCACAGGAACTGACGTGTTTGAAGTAGCACAGATTCTGGATTCCCGATATAGGGGTAGAGGTGTTCAGTATTTGGTTGCATGGAAGGGTTTTGGCCCACACGAACATACTTGGGAACCTGCACGTAATGTGAATGCTCCTCGCTTACTCAAGCTGTTTTTCCGCACTCACCCGGACAAGCCGGGCGCTCCAGGGAAGGGTCATAGTGTAACACGTCTGCTGGTTCCCGGTCCGAAACCTATTCCGGGTACCACCATCCGCGCTACCACCAGTAATACCAGCACAGCGCACACTGGTGTCTCTGACGCGGAATGTACACAAGGCACATCTGGTCCCATTACACGTGCACGCAGGGTCCGACACAGTAATGACATTAAGTGTTTGGCGTGGTGTGGAGAAGTGTCACGATCCACCCACTCACCTAGTCTCAGTTCAGATATTCATCAGATCATACGGAATACTGAAACAATTACCAAAGCCGACTGCGGTATAGACGTAGCCGTCATGCAATGGGCCAGAAAGGCGCGGCGGCCATCTTGGATAAGGCAAAACGTTAGGTATTCTCTGTTGACCAGTATACCAGACCTTTCCAAGATGGCCGCGGGTGTCACACGGTCTCGGTAACCAATCATAAGATACATATAAATAGGAGTGTGATCAAGCACTCGTTGCGTTTCAACGCTCCGGTGTTTGCAGTTGCTGTTTTCACTGTTTGCTGTTTTTCTTCCACTCTTGAGGAACGACCATCTCTGGACTGCTGCTATCGCTGTCTTCAGCCTGGCTCGGCTTCCCGGATTGCTGCCGTTGCTGTGCCCTTCTTCTCAGCCTTCTGCCCTGGTTCAGGTTTCAGGGGAATCCCCTGTTCCTTATTTTTTGCCTTTTGTTTTCATTTCCGCCGTGCTGTTTGTCAGTTACCAATCTACTGTACTTCCTATCCTGCCAGTAGTCTACCACAGAACTATCGTGTACAAGATTAGCAGTGCTGTTGTCAGTTACCATTCTACAGTACTATCATATCCTGCTAGTAGCCGGCCACAGAACTATCGTGAACACGATTTCAGTGCACAATCTACATAAGGGTTTTTTCTTCCTGCAATCCAGGTTTTTCCCTTTGAGACTGCTGTTAGTCCCTAGAGGTCAGTCCTGAACTTGTTCAGTTCTGGCTTCAGGGGAAGAACGGCCATATCTG
>JAVSBX010424162.1:0-13092 GCA_033119125.1 Desmognathus anicetus
AATTGCTTGGTTCGAAACCTGTTGCTTAACCTGAGATTTTTAACAACTATAGAGAACAAACAGAATCCAGCTTTGTCTGACCTGTTTGAAATCTACCTACCAGCATCCTTAAAGCACCTATGACAGGAGAGAATTCTTTTGGTGGGGGAATGTGGGTAAAGGGGGTAATGGAGGTGAATGCTAAACTTGAGGAGATATCCTGGGTATGGGAAAACAATAGTCTAAATTCCTGAAATGGGTAAACAGGGGCATTAGAAGGATGGTCATATAGTTACTGAGCGACTGTGCTAGTCTATTTGTTATGATCTCTGGGCTTATGGGTGTGCTGGAGTCAATTATCTCTCGGAATGCCAATTTTATGTTTTTTGTTGGGAATCATGCAGTAAATGGAACAAGCAATGGTTTTAGATGAACCTTTTAGTAAGATTTTTGGCTTGCTCATTAATATATTTAATTTATTGTTATAGCTAAGGTATTACTGTTTAGACAACTGATCCAAATGTTGTACAAGAGCCATATGTATGCTGCAGATTGGATTAAATATCTAAGGATTATAGTAATTTTTCGTTTATTGGCTCCCAGCCAATTCTAAGCTTCCATCAATAGTCTCACGCTCACTCTGCCCTCCCCCTCAAACGAACACAACGGCAGCCTCACACCCACCTCCCCCTCTTTCATCACCGTTACTTTTGAATATGGGTGATCGACTAAAAATACCTAAGGTTTTCAGATTTGCGTCTTTCTTTCTTGTGTTTGCCCAATCGTTGATCTATCTGTAATGTTCGTTTTACAAACTTGGGCATGGTGTCTAGTAAAAAAATAATCTGAGACAATAGGTCTTTTAATTCTTTTCCAAGTACCCTGTAAAACATCCCAATCAATGCATCATCTGGCCACTGCATTTCACACTCCCCTGTCGGTCCAATCCAGAACTGAACAGGAGAGAAAAAGGGAGTCCCAGTCAGGAACCGATGACACTTCCTGGACAGCCAGCACCTGAAATGAGAGAACACAAAATATAGGGTGATTAAGAATACTGCTAACCTATAAATGGGAATATACTAGCTGCTTCAGACCAGACACACCATTATCAATTAGAACCCCCAGTATCGCATACCAGGTACGGCTCATCTTCTGAATAAGACTAGCAATTCTGACAATTGTCAAGGTGAAAATTATACCCCAATAACAGTATTATTTATCAGTGAAAGAGGTTGTAGCCACAACCTCTACAATAGGCAATGAGAATACCCAAAGGGCACCAGGGTAGCAGAGACAACTCTGTAAAACAAATCTTTCAAGGTACCGACAAGGAAACAGAAATCTCAAGTCCCAAACCAGTCCGTAGTCGGCAGCAGCAAGTCAGTCCGAACACAAATCACGAGGCACAGGGAACCGGTACAAGACGCAGAAAATCCAGTTGTTTGCAAACAACAAGTTTTTGCCAGCGTCTTCCTTATACGGCGAAGGTACCTGTGGCAAGAAAACAGGACCATCTCAGATGGCCATAAGGTTAGGCAAGTCAGGCAACGTAAAAAGTTTGCGGTCGGCCATTAATCAGGCAAACTCAGGCAATGTAAATATCATGCCTTTGGGCAGCGATTAAGTCAGGCAAGTCAAAGAATGACACGGGGTTCTTGCCGGGAACCCGGCTACCTTAACTGCGTACGACAAGTCTGAAGTATCAAGCTACATCCGGGTCTTAAGCACTATAATTTATACAGACTACGTTCTTGAGGGGCGCCCTGTAACCCTATTCCTAACACTCTTTCTCAGTTACAAGGGCAAGCGGAAATGGAAGTCTGTTTTAAAACCGACTCTATCCAGATGGGTGGTCTGCCTCATAAGAAAGTGTTACGAGGTTGCCAATGAGACTCCCCCAAAAGTGATAAAAGCACACTGTACCCGAGGTGCTTCAGCCACCACTAACCTCTTGGGTGATTTTCCCATGGAAAAAATCGGGCTGCTGCTTGGTCAACTTTATCAACTTTTGCTTGTCATTATAATCTAGATGCAGCTGCAAGGCATACTGCCTTATTTGGCAGCTCAATGCTGCATAACTCTGTCCCACCACTGAACACACTGACTAGTATGTATACTGTTCGTATTCTGAAAACTGACGTAAATATATTGTAAAAACTGTATACTTTGTACATAGTGTACATTTGTGTAACCAACAATTTCTTACACTATAACAAAATAAACTGTTATGGGAATGGTTTGTGATGAGCATTCTGGGAATCCACTCGAAGAACTAGTTACGTACATTTGAGTAGCGTTGGTTATGGTGGATATTATAGGGTTCCCTGAATTCTCATCACCCTTCCAGCCTCCCCTACCAAATGGTCACTTTCCTAAATTTGGCCTGTATATACAGCCTTGCTGTATATACTTTATTTCTAAATTTAGTGACTGTCTGTAATTTACTTTCTTCCCTGCGTCTGGCGCGGTGTGTAAGGAACTGATGTAAGGGGGTCGTGCTAGTGAATATATACTGTCAGGACAACCCATTTTTGTGTCAGACTTGTTTGAATTTTTTCACCTGTTCTGGAATCGAGAGGATCCCGGGTACAGGTAGTGTCTGTAGCTAGTTTTACACAGTGGGCAGTTTTTGCCCAGTTAGCTGAGAGGGTCTTTTTGACTTTCTCATGGTCCTTAGAACCCTGAAACTAAGTCTCTCCACTCACCCATCCACTTTACAACAACCGGGACACTTTTGTCCCCAGTTGTGCTTAAAAACGCACTGTTGACCTCTTGCCACCATTAGAGGGCAAGGTGGCCACCCTGGCATGCGTAAAAAGACCCCTTTTGCACACCAGCTTTCTGTAACCTTTAGGCACCTTAGGAGTCTCAGGCGACCCCTAGCTGGTGAGAGTAGAGGTGGGAGGTCCCTGGTGGGGGGGTCCGCTGTCCCTTTTCTAGGAGACTTGGTGGTCCCAGCTCTGGTGCAAGCTAGTGCCACCAGAGTGGCACCCTTCTCCCTGTGTCTCAGCCTGAGTCTGACTCCTTGGGACTCAATTCCTAGGAGTAGTTATTAGTGCTGGAGGGTTGTTTTAGGATGTTCCCCTATGTTCTCTTACGTCCCGTACCCTTTCCCCCTTGCATGGGAAGTCGGCCCGGAATGCGCTTGCCAAAGCCACCAATCCGATAGGCACCGTGCGGAGCTGGGGTATCTAGAACGCTTCACGCGTGGCTCTAGCCACGCCACTGACTCCACCCCCTCCCACGCCTCCTGCTCCTTCCTCCTCAGTCCTTTTTTCCATGCCCGCCGGTCTGGACGTTTTTTGCTCGCTGCGTGTCACCAACCTGCTCGATGAGAGACCTTCACTTCTCTGGTCCTGTCCTTGGGGCCTCGGACCTTTTGTCCCGATACCGGGAGTGACCTCAGGTAAGTTTCCTACCGGTCCTGTCATTGAGGGGCTCTGGCCCCCAGGCGTTATCACCTCGGAACTCCGATCTTCGGGGTTCCGGTTGTCCCCTGCCCTGTACCTTATGGCACCGAGGGCTCCGGTAGCTCTGCCTCTGGAGCCTCTTGGTGCTCCCCGGCCTGTTCAAACGGTTCCGTCGATACCTCCACCGGTCCTTGCCAAAGCTCCTAGGTACCTGGCAGCTCCAGCTTCTGGGTCCCTGTTGGTTTGGCCCGCCCCATGGTGGGCACTTCGGTGCTTGCAGCAGGGAGTGGCCTTGGAGGCTTGTTCCTCGGCCTGTGGTCTACCCGGGACTGGACCGACTGTCCTGGAGCTTAAGGCAATTGTTCTGCTTGCCTGGTCCCTTCCCTTGAAGCGTTGGATGGTGCGGGTGTACTCCTGCGACACCCATTTTCTGCTCTTGCTACCTGACTGTTCAGAGAGGTATCCGCTCCTGCTTGGCCAGCTAATTAGCGGCTTCTTGGAGTGAGGAAGCCCTTTTGCTGCCGCTCACATTCAGTATCATGTGACCTTCAGCGGTCTGAGCCGTACTCTTCTGTGGCTCTTGGCTGGGTGGTGTCCCAGGGAGCATGGGGGGCCTCCAACAGTTGGATCTGCTTTGAGAGTTGGTTCACGTTCCAAACAATCTTGAAGTGTCCCAGCTATGCATGTGGCAAGGGGTGAGGGAAGGCCCACCTGGGGTGCCTT
Organism: Desmognathus anicetus; assembly: GCA_033119125.1. Lineage (NCBI taxonomy): Eukaryota > Metazoa > Chordata > Amphibia > Caudata > Plethodontidae > Desmognathus > Desmognathus anicetus. The sequence continues at coordinate 4,116 of JAVSBX010424162.1, forward strand.
TCTCGTACAGTGTGATATTCTACTGGGTAGATGTTCTCTCCCTTTCGTGCTTCCTAGGAAATACTCAAGCTATGCGTGGGTGAGGATAGAGCGGTGCTCTGTTTTTACAGCCCTCTCGGGGTCTGGTCCAGCTGTTCTGCCGCACTCAGCTTCTGAGCTCACTGGCGGGTTCGCTCTGGGCAACCCTCTCGGCTTCCATTGGCAATGCGTTTTTTTCTTGCGCAGTCTATTCTCTCTGAGAAGGTCTTGTGTACCATGGAGGTTGCCAAATGGACTCCTTTGTTTCCCCCTGTGGGTGCTGGTGGTTCTTTTTGTTACTGGTTATGGCAGCGTGTGGTCACCCCTTTCCTTGCAGTGTTGACCCAGTGCTATTTTGACAGCTCGTTTGGGGTCAGGCATTTGGTCGACCTTGATAGCTTTTTTGGTGCATTGAAGAATGTACTTTATTCTGTTTATGCGAACTGTGTGGGGTGTTCTTCCGGTTGGCCTTCTCCCGTTGGGTTCTGACCTTCTGAGGCCTCCTCATTATCTGGGAGGTTGGTTCCCCATGTTCCATGGACTTCGATCCTGATGGAGGAGCGGGCTTGTTTGAGCTGCAGCCTGTTTCTCCTTCGCTCGCTGAGTGGTGTCTTGCACCTCAGAATGTTATGCTACCCGTGGGCTTGGGGTCCTCAGAGGGCTTGTGCTTGTGCTGCTGGACGTAATCGGCCTCCTGGCATTGCTGAGTGGGGTATCTTGCCCTTCGTTGGCTATCTGGTGGAGAGAGGCAAATCTTTTCGCCTTGTGTATGCTACTCTCTTTTCATTGCGAGCTGGTGAGCGGATACTCTGTTTGCCCTGACTCTCATGATGTGTGTGTTGGATTGGACTGTTGCGTCTGTTCTCCTTGTGCCACCTCCCTTCACTGGCAATACTTTGCTAGTCTCCCATGCAAGGGGGAAAGGGTACGGGACGTAAGGTAAAGAACAGGTTACAAACTGTAGTGACTCATGTTGCCCAAGTCCATAGTACCCTTTCCCCCTTGGGCTCCTATCCTCCAGCCCCACTAATGGGTGCTCCTGTCCCGTCCAGCGATGGCGGAAAATGGGGACTGAGGAGGCAGGAGCGGGAGGCGCATGGGGGGTGGAGTCTGGGGTGTCACTGGGGCCGCATGTGAAGCGTTCTAGACTCCCCGGGCTCCGCACAGCACCTATCTGATTGGTGGCTTTGGCAAGCGCATCCTGGGCCGATGCAGGGGACGTGTCTGCCATCCCATGCAAGGGTGAAAGGGTACTAAGGACTAAGGGAACATTAGTCACTATAGTGAGTAACATGTTCTTTTTCTTTCCCGCTCCTAGGCGTAGGAGAGGCTCCGGTAGTGAGGGTTGCAAAGTACTGCTTGTACGCCTTTGCGCACCATTAGCGTATGCAGAGTGCAATCCTTCCTCAAGTTCCATAAGAACTTGAACCTGGATCCAGAATCGACCCATGCCCTTTCCCCAGGTGGGAGTCGACTTCCCTGGTCTCAGGCAGTGAGTTACTGCATGAACTGGCAATTGTGTGGTAAGCGCGTAGTGTCTTTTGTGTCTATGAAAAGTTTTAAACTCTTCATAGCGCAAAAGGCGAGTGTGCGCGACTGTTTGCGACAGTCCGTGTTGGCGCAGGGGTCACTTTCTGTTGCCTGTACCATGTGACTTAGGGGTATCTATTTCGTCTCAGCTTCGTGGTTGAGAACAAAGGGCTCTCCTGTCCCAAATGGAGACTGGTAGCGTTGCTGCCCCTCAGCTTTCCAGGTGGGTCGATTTACAAGCTGCCAGGGGATTACACTCTGACCTAGGTCACCAATGAATGTGCTCTTGGACAACTCTCCCCTCTAGAGTAGATAAGATCAGGCAATTGTCTTGCCCCCTCTGGGAGTCCTGAGGACCCAAGAGAGGTACAATAGGTTATTCCCTGGGTTTCCTCTCTTCTTGTTTTGACCTTCTGACTGAATGGAGCTCCTTGAGGTGAATAGTGCCGTCTGTGTCCTGTGCCACGCCAGCACAGGAGGTCTAGTAGCTGTACCTGGATCCTCCTTGCCCTCTTTTGTCTGGAGCAGTGCGTTCTTTCAGCAACAGTAAAGCCTTGTTCTCTGTGTCTCTTTGTCTGCTCAAACTTACTCACTTTGACTGCTTTATTTTTTAACACTTTCACAACTTCTGGAACTACTTACCCCAAAGACTTTAAGAATCCTCAAGAAACCGTACTTTTCCTGATTTTTGCACTTTGATGTCTGTAAATAACAGTGGTTTATTTTTTTGCAAAGATTGGCTCTGACCATATTATTCCGAGTATTTGTGTGTTTTGGCTTTTAGGAGCGCAACAATCCCTTTTAACGTGTGAAGTTATCAGAGTGTTTCTGGTGTGCAGAGCACAGGTTCTGAACCTCCACATGTTTTTGGTGATTTTGTGAAGGCCGGATCTGCCTTTAGTCAACTGGTGGCAGAGGTGGGATTTTCGGCAACGATTACTGGCAGCTCCGAGCTCTTTCGTCACATACTGCAGCACAGCTAACGCCATCTGCTGGCGCCAGAGGTCGATTGCACCCTGTTGACAAAGATGCCGAAGTCCATGCACCAGCCTCGGACCCCCGTAGACAGGGCGCAGAAAAGTCTTCTCTCCGACTGAAACCAGTGTGTCACGTGTTTCGTGATGATAAATCTTGGCACCCTCTACTATCCACCTAAACCAACATTACCCGAAGGTATGGAACTAGTTCTTTTTTTTATTGCAAATATAAAAATAGATTAAATGAATACATAGTGCACAATTAAAGGTCACGGGTGAATGCAAAGCAATTTTGCATTTCTTTTTACTGATACTCTTGTAGTGCTAACATATACCGAATCAGAAGACCTTTAACAAAAGGACGTAGAGAGACCCTCCCGAGCAAACCACCTTGATCTACTGTGTTGTAAAGGGCCCATTGCAGCATTGCTAAAGACTCTTGCTCTGGGCTGGATCACAAGACTGGGATCGAGTGCCCTCTCCCTAAAGGTCAAATGTAAAAACAGCATTAGATTATCTTATTAGCAAAGCCTGTGCGGGCATATGCACAGTAGCTATCACACCCATACAAGGAGATTTAACCCTGACTTCCGTAAACCAGTGTTAGTGGTGCAAGACTAACTTCTATTTCCTGTTTATTTTGGCGAAGCAAACTGACATATTTAAACAATATATTACAGTTGCACTTCTAATGTTGGCATTGCGTTTCAGCTTCTGGTCTTGCACATTCTAACTTAAATGTTTTACGTTCCACCTCTTTAATTTGCTAGTGGTGCCTTACAGAGGTACAAGCCATGAGCGGCATGTGCTTGTGTGGCTTTACCTTCAAGAAAGATGGTCACTTATATACTGAACACAGTGTTTTGCTAGAGAGTAAAATAGAGATGTAGCCCCTCGACCACTGAATAGAAAGTATATGTACTGACCTAACAGTATACAGTGTAGCAGGTGGAAATGACACTACAAATTCAGCTGATAAAGCCAGTTTTTGTGATGAGCAAAAAATGTTCCAGTGAAGCTTTAAAAAAACAAAACCAAGCCCTGACTGTTGTATGAACTGATCCCTATCAAAACGTGTATAGGTGTCTGTTTTATTTAAAATATTGTTTTTATGTTGCATGGGATGTTTCCCTGACTGCATGCAATGTAATCCCATTTTTTTCGAACTGACCGGTGATGTAACACTTATCCGGTACATACTGACTGTGGCGCATTTAAGAATTAGGTGTACGTTGGGGCATGAATATAAAAATGGTTCTCGTTTTAGTTTACTGCTTTTTGACGTCATTATTACGCAATAGGCTGTAAACAAGGCTTCTAATATTCCCTGTGAGGGCTTTGCTGTGAGAAGCACTCCTCATTTCTAGTAGTATCCTTCCAGGTGTGTAGTCCAGCTGCCTTCGAAGATAAGCACTGAGGACCCATAGCATTTCTTCTGTGGAAGGCAGGATTACCAACGGCAATAGGGAGGGATGGCCATTAGGGAGATGCAGGCTGCTGGTCCACAGTGCAGGCCCAGGAGAAATCCACTTGTGCTGTTTACAGAACCCCTCCCCTCCACCCCTCTCATGGTTCTGCTCACACTGACGCCACCACTTTTAGGACAGTACATTATACCAACAGCTGCAGGCTTTCTTTTTTATTCACGTCAGGTATAGCAATCGGGCAAGTTACAGGTACACAGGAGCAGGTAGAAGGTAGGCTGTTCTGGCAGTGCACGGGTGAAGGGCCAGAGAGGGGAACCAGGCAGCTGCTGGTGAGGTGAGGGCAGAGCCGGGGCAGGCTTCCCAGATGAGGTGAGGGCGATGGGCAGGATACACTGATCTGCAGGCTTAGTGGGTCGCCTGGCCAGCAGAAGGTAACAGACCAAAAAGGAAGAATGCACAGTCGTGGGCTTAGAGAGCCTTGCGGCTGGCAGAAGGAAACCTAGCGAAAGACAGAAAAGGGAAAATGCACAGCGCTAAGTGACCTGCAAATGGAAACCGAGTGAAGAGGAGGCACAGGTCGTCGGGCCGAAAGACACAGAGGAACAGTAAGGGAGACACAGACATTGAAGGAACAGACCAGCATGAAGAGGAGACGGGTGGGGGAGGGGATCTAAGAGTGACACGCACAGAGCTCTGACATCTGGCTGTAGGAAGACCCAAGGCTGAGGGAACCGCTACATATATCAGGCTAGAATAGCCTCTAAAACCACACCCCAAACCAGTTTGAGGGAACCATGGCCCGAGGGGAGCCCTTTTATGATCTGATAGGGAGATTGTAGGATGCTGCAACTTCCTCTATCAGGTTATAAAATGGATTTGGTCAACACAGTGCAAAGGGGAGAGGATGTTGGTCAATAGAGTACAAAATGGGAGGCAGAGCTGAGCTTCCCCAGGAGATGGGCAGGGTCTTTCTGGCAACTTCTGTGTGGTCATGTGACACAGGAACCACATACAGGCAAGGGAACAGAAGCAGGGGAACTGGAATAGGGTACAGAGGGCTGTGCAGAGCTGACGGAGGGGGGAAAAGCCCATGCTGCACAGAGGCAAAAAGAAGAGGGGCAGTGCAAGGTGTGCGCTGGGCTGGCAGGGCGCATGAGACAACACAACGCGCCATACAGCATGTAAATACATAGGCACTGGATCAGAGGATTACATGAGAGCATAGCAAGCAGATGCCAACACCGGACAGTGTAAAACTAATACATGCAGAGAGGTTCCTAACGCTAATACACAACACATACAGAAGCAGTAAACGCGGCACAGTCAGTTATGGCAAATCCATGGCGGTGACGGACGGTGCGTGTGAGATCACTCCGCGCAAGCGCAGCAGTGCACAAATCCGTATCGCCAGCATTTTGCATTTTAGATAGATTCACAAAGCTCTATTGTTCTCCTACATCTTGTTCCCTTTTCCCCAAACTTGGGATGTTCGGCACGGCACCGTGCTGGCTTGGAACATGCTTTGCCAGAACATATAGCAAAGATGGGCCCCGCGGAGCCGAAGCATGTGGAATGCTGTGCACGCAGACCCAGCCATGCCCCGTCTCTGCCTCCTCTTGCGCCTCCATTCCCCCTTTTCTCAGTCCATTTTTCTGTGCTCGCCATTCCGGGTCTGCTTTGCCCGATGTCTTTTTTTCGCCGCGTGACTAACCTTTTTGGTGAATTTCTTTTCCACTTTTCTTTTTTTTTTCTCATTGGTCTTCTCGTCAAATGCCTACTGGGTTTAAGAACTCTAACTCATGTCACCATTCCTGGCAGCTCCACTGATACCCACACACTCGGTCTTGAGTGCTTGCCCCCTTGGCATTGGCTCCAGGATTGCTGGCACTCAGACAAGTTGTCACTGCGTGCGCTCCGGTCTCGGTTGCAGTGATGGGAGCAGCTTGCTCAGCTATGCCGAAGTACACGGAGGTATTGATGTGGAAATGAGGTAAGTCGGCGGGGGGGCGGGTGAGGAGTGAGGGGGGGAATACTGCCGCGGAGGCCTTGCCATCATCTTGCGACCCCCGTCACTGTGGTCGAGGGCCCTGCACAGTCTTTTTCCGGTGAGGCTTCGCGTTTGCTGTACCATCCGACCTGTGTGCTGAGGGGCTCTTGTGGCACCAAGGTTTCCCCACACCCCCTTCCACCATCTGTGAGGTTCACCGGGGCCTTTTTTAATGGTACGACAGATACGGTACACCATGGACCAGTGTTCAGTCAGTACAGAGTCAGCTAGCGAAGGCTTTCAAAGCCCTTTGGGGTGCATTTCACTCTCCGCTTCATTGGGTAGGGCACCGGCTCAGCCTGTGTATGTGTCCTCGATGACCTGGTTTGAAAGCGAGGCGAAGGCCATTCCAGAGCTCACGCTTAACGGCCTAGCCCAACATAATGCTGAGCTCTGTCTGTACCCTGACCTTTGGGTTCCCCCGCCCTCCCGCACCACTTGCGAGTAATCTTCGGGAGAGTGGCACCGGATGTTCTCATTCTCCGATTACTTCCCTCCCCCAGGTGCGGGCGCAGTCTAGGTGCCAACGGAAGCTCAGCTCTTGCAGAACTTTCATAGGCTCATGACCTCCACAGTCATGAAGTTCTATTTGGTGGCGGTCATCAAGGAAGCCGTTCCGGCCTTCCAGACAGTGGGCCTCGGCCCCTCGGCTCCTGCCCCATCGGGGTTTGTACCGGGAGCATTTGTGCCTCTGGGTGCGACACCTCTGGTTTGGTTATTTAGGGGGTTTTACTCCCTTAACTCACTTGGAGAAAGCCCATATCTGGCCGCCACTTCCCCCTGGCCTGCCTCTAAGACAGCCCCTCCCTCTCCCAAGGAGCTCCAGCATGAGGTCCGGATGATCCCGACACAGAGGACTAAGATCTGGGGGTTACCTCCCCTTCCATTAGTGCCATCCATTCCCTCTTTCGGGATTCCTTGACCTGGTTGATGATAAAACATTTGGAGGTTACTCCTGAGTAAACTGGGGTTTTGGCTGCCTTTCCTGCTCCAAAACCTAGATCGGGGCTTATGTTGCAACCGGACGTTCTCCTGTCGCTACTGGGGTTTGGCAAAAACCGCAAACTGCTCCTTCAATTCGCAAGAGGGTTGACAACCTTTACAGGCCACACCTGCCTGAATCTTGTGGAATCTAAGGACTGGTGCTCAGAGAGGGTTCTGGTTGTGGGAGGGCTGTACTGGATTCCACAACTGATCCGGTACTCTCTGGTAGCGTTGTGTCACTCTGGCATCTCCCACCCCTCTTACGGGACGCTAAGAGAGCGCCGAGGAACACTGAGAACACTGCACCTTACCCCAGCACTTACTGCAGTAGCAGCCCCAGTCAGTAAGACAGGCAATACCTTACACAATTACCTAATAAACATAACGCAGTTAGATCAGAAATATATATATAGCACAATAAACATAACGCAATCAGATCAGAAATATAATGCAGCACCATAAACATAACACAGTCAGATCAGAAATATAACGCAGCATAAGAAAACATAATACCATAGGATCAGGACTATAACGCAGGTATTGTCACAGCCAGGAAGTGATGCAGACCAGACCAAAATGTACAAGCACACAAGGATTTATTCAGAGTAATGGGAATGAACCAGAAATAATAATTTGGCAGACAATAAGCAAATCATGTGGTCAAACAATGCGAATGATACGGCACCACAACAGGAAATGCAATGACAAAATATGGAAAATAATGCAACAGAACACACGTAAGGAGCAGAGCAAAACAGTGGTAAACAAATGATTCAGGTGTTCACAGGGCAACTACGAAGACCCCAAACCCAGCCACGTAGGTGGCCAACAGGAGAAATAAATGCAGCAATAAAATACAGAGGAGGACAGAAATGCAATCATAAGGCAAGCAACATTATACGGGCAGGACAGTGAGCGAGCGCAGAGAAATAATGAACACAAAGCATTTGGTTGCAGAAATAAATGACGCACCCTTACACTGTCTCCCGTTGTGTGTGTGCCCTGAGGCCTATGGGCGTGTGGCACGTTAATCTAGTCAATAAAGTAAAGTAAAGTTGAGTGTTTTCCAGGAAGAAACATGCCGTGTTGGGCGTAACTACGAACTTTTGAATTGTGTTTGTAGGAGATTAGCCACTGGTGGGCTAACCAGTGTGCTTTTCAAATAGGTTGTAAGAAACAACTCCTGTATATATGTAAATAAGATGAATTTGAAACTGTACACTTTTATACTTGACGATTAAAATGTATGCTGTGATCCTTCAGAAAGGTATTTAAGTCTCTTTCTAGTGTGGGAAGCGACACCTTGTCCGGGGGTCCCCCTTATGTTGTTCAAGATTGTTGTTACCCGGTTAGTGTGATCCCTGAGTATGCCGGGTTATCCTTGTGGTTTTTGAGTGCCAGTGACATGGGGCACATCTCCAAACATTCCTCAACTCCTCCTGAAAAAATTGGTACCCCACATGTGTGGCTGCAGAAAAGTCACGGACGAGAGGAGGGCAGAATATGACACATGGTAATGCCAATCCTTGGAGGACAATTAGGGGCATGAGAATCTGCTGTGACATTCACTTTCATTTTGAGCCAGTGGAGTCCTGCCAACAAGGAAATCCCTAAAAGTCATACATGTGCGAAAAGAGGACATCCTAACACATGCAACAGTGGTTGACTTCCATTGGTTGCACTAAGTTTACTACCAGAATGCCTGGCAGTACACGGAAAACTAGTAGAATCTACAGGTTTTTGGCCAAATTGGCCATAAAAAAGGTGACCCAAAGCGCCACCATCAACACGGGGCACCTCACCCAGTGTACCCCTACTGCCTAGGACAAAGTTGGTACCACCATGAGTGGTTGCACCCAATTCACAGGCAAGGGGAGGATACAAAACAAGGCGTGATAAAAAAGGTGACCCAACGCCCTGCCATCAACACGGGGCACCTTACCCAGTGTAGCCCTACTTCCTATGACAAAGTTGGTACCACCCATGTGTGGTTG
>JAVSBX010425268.1:0-13092 GCA_033119125.1 Desmognathus anicetus
GTTTCTGAATCAGTGCCGCCTCCAGTTTAATACGCGTCCGGACTTGTTCCATACTGATACGACTAAGGTCGCTTTCATCTGCTCACTCTTAAGGGATCAGGCTGCCAAATGGGTGTCTCCCTTATTGGAGAAAGATTCTCCTATTCTCAGCGACTACCAACGCTTTGTAGCCTCTATTTCGTCCGTGTTTGGTCCCGTAGGACAACGTTTACAGGCAGAACAAGAACTCCTCCATCTATCACAAGGTGATAGGACGGTTGCCTTGTATGCGGTCGAATTTCGGGCGTTGGCGGCTGAGACGAACTGGGGTGAAGAACCCCTCATGGCAGTATTTTCTCAAGGACTCTCGGAACGTCTGAAAGACGAGTTGGCGGTACGCGATCCCCCATCTAATCTGGAGCAAATGATCGCGTTAGCCAATACACTGGATCGAAGAATGGCGGACCGAAGACGTTTCCGACAAACATCATCCAAGCCGGGGAACAAGACCTCTTCGCGTGCCTCTTCTCATGTATCCCAGCCTCCTGCCGAACCTCCTGAACCGATGCAAGTTGATCGCACCCGACGCCTCTCACTCAACGAAAGAAATCGCAGACGGGAGAATGGACTGTGCCTTTACTGCGGATCAGCCGACCATCTCATCCGTGTCTGTCCTCAGCGGTCGGGAAACGAGCATCTCTAGCTCTTCGGGCAGGAGGAGCGCTAGAGGCGAAACAGCCATCCTGCAATCAATGTCATTTCCACTGTTCTATCCTTATTGAGGAGAGGGCTGTCCCGATTAAGGTCCTTTTAGATTCCGGGGCAGCGGGATCTTTTGTGGATAAGTCCTTCACGGAGAAATGGGGTATTCCCTGTATCAAGAAAGATCATCCCATCATCTTAACTGGGATTAATGGCACCCCTCTTCAGGCACCACTGGTTACCAGCCAGACCAGTCCTCTCACAATCTCCTTTCCTGATGGATTTACTTTTACTCAGAGTTTCGAGGTCATTGACTCTCCTGAAACCCCGTTGGTATTGGGGTTACCCTGGTTCCAAGCCTTCGAGCCTCAAGTGGACTGGCGGAGGCACCAGATCCTTTCTTGGGGTCATAAGACACTTCACTCTCTTTCTCGTTTACCGGCTGATCAATTGCTACCCGAGGCCTATCGAGAGTTTCTTGATGTGTTTAGTAAGGCCAGTGCTGAGAGACTCCCGGAACATCGATCATTTGACTGTACGATTCCACTGGAGTCTGGAGCTTCCCCTCCTCGGGGAAGGGTGTATCCTCTGTCCCCATCTGAGGACCGGGCCATGGAGGAGTACATCTCTGAATCCCTTAAGAAGGGGTTCATTCGACCATCGAATTCTCCTGCTGGTGCGGGATTTTTTTTTGTTAAGAAGAAGGAAGGGGATCTCCGCCCTTGTATTGATTTTCGAGGACTGAACAAAATTACCATTAAAGACCGGTTTCCCATTCCGTTGATAACGGAGGTGTTGGATCAAGTACGTTCAGCATCAATTTTCACGAAGTTAGACCTGAGAGGTGCTTACAATCTCATCCGCATCAAAGCGGGAGAAGAATGGAAGACAGCATTCAATACCCGACGAGGTCATTTTGAGTACTTAGTTATGCCGTTCGGACTCTGTAACGCACCGGCAGTCTTCCAACGCTTCGTGAATCATATTTTTCAGGACATCATTGGTAAATTTGTGGTCGTTTATCTCGATGATATCCTTATTTTTTCGCAGGATATCAAATCTCACCGGGAGCATGTTCAGATAGTCTTGCAGCGCCTTCGAAGTAATCACCTGTTCGCCAAGCTGGAGAAGTGTATGTTCGAAGTCACCAGAATTCCTTTTTTGGGACATGTGCTTTCCCATAATCACCTTGAAATGGATCCGGCCAAGGTGGTGGCGATCCTTCAATGGCCCAGACCAAATAATCTGAAAGCTATTCAGAGGTTTCTCGGCTTCGCAAATTATTACAGAAGGTTTATCCGAGGATACTCCAAGATCATCGCCCCTATTGCGAGGCTGACCCGGAGAGGGGCCAAGACTGATAAGTGGGATAAGGAAGAACTAGCCGCTTTTCAGTACCTTAAAGAAAGGTTCGCATCGGCTCCCATTCTCGTTAATCCTAACCCTGAGGCTCAGTATTTTCTGGAGGTAGATGCTTCTGACGTGGCAGTAGGCGCTGTTCTCTCTCAGAAGGACGAAAAGGGCGTCCTTAGAGCCGTGGCCTATATGTCACGGCTGTTCACACCTCCTCAGAGAAATTACGACATAGGGAATAGGGAGCTATTGGCCGTGAAACTGGCACTGGAGGAGTGGCGGTATTTATTAGAAGGAACTCTCATTCCCATTTCGATTTTCACAGATCACAAGAACTTGTTGTTTCTAGCAGAAGCTAAGAGACTCACTCCTCGCCAGGCTCGCTGGTCCTTGTTTTTCTCTAGGTTCAATTTTGTGATCACGTTTACACCCGGAAGCCAGAATGTCAAGGCCGATGCGCTTTCCAGACAGTTGATTCCTCCAGAAGTGGAGGACAAGAAACCTGCGAGTATTTTGCCTCCTGAGAAGATTGCGCTTGCCTTTACCAAGAGGCAGTGGGGCCAATTATTAAGTTCTCAGAGACGCATTCCTGCGGGCCTCCAAGTCCCTGAGGGGAAGTACTATGTGTCCCCGGCCCTACGGAGTGCTATCTTGCATTGGGGACATGATTCCCGTACTTCGGGTCATCCGGGGAGAAAACATACGAAATCACGCATTTCTTCCAAATTCTGGTGGCCTGAATTAGAAAGTGACGCTACCGATTGGGTTTCCGCTTGCCAGACTTGTGCTCGCATGAAGACACCTCACAAGAAACCCTTCGGACTATTGCAGCCTCTAGAGGTTCCGGATAGACCTTGGAGATGTGTGGCTATGGACTTTGTAACTGGTCTCCCTCAGTCGGCAGGGTTTTCCGTGATTCTGGTGGTTATCGATCGCTTCTCTAAAATGGTGCACTATATACCCCTGAAAGACTTGCCATCCGCTCCTCTCCTCGCAAAAATCTTCTTGAGACACATTTTTCGTCTTCACGGTCTCCCTGACGAAATTGTTACGGATCGGGGTCCACAGTTCACTGCCCGGTTCTGGAGGGCTCTCTGTTTGGCTTTACACATCGACGTTCGACTGTCGTCGGGGTTCCACCCCCAGAGTAATGGGCAGACGGAGAGAGCCAATCAGAATCTCGAAACCTACTTAAGATCCTACTGCAATGCCAGACAAGACGACTGGGCTTCTCTGTTGCCTTTTGCAGAGTTCGCAGCCAATTCGAGTGAGCAGGACTCTTTGGGTTGTTCACCTTTTTTCGCTGTCTATGGTTATTGTCCTCGCAGTTTCCCGGTGCGTCTTTTGGAGACTTCGGTTCCTGCGGTAGACTCTCTGTTGCAGGACCACACCGAACGATGGAAGGAGCTGAAAGATACGTTATTACGCTCTCGAGCAAATATGATGAGACAAGCTAATAAGCGACGTTTGGTTCCACCGGTTTTTTACCCTGGAGATCGGGTTTGGTTGAGCACGAGAGACATTCATATCAGACAACCTTCTCAAAAACTAGGTCCCCGCTTTTTGGGGCCTTTCCTTATTGAGCGCCAAATCAATCCTGTGGCTTTCCGTTTGTCTCTTCCTGTTTCTCTGAAAATCCATCCTGTATTTCATGTCTCTCTGCTAAAACCTTTTGTGATGGATCGTTTCTCTCGTATTTCTCCTCCTCCGGGCCCTGTTCTCCTTGACGGTCAGGTTGAACACCAAGTCCGCATGGTCATTGATTCCCGTCGCTATAGGGGTCATTTGCAGTACCTTGTGGATTGGAAGGGATTTGGGCCCGAGGAACGTTCATGGGTTTCTGAATCTGATCTCCACTCTCCTCTTTTGGTGCGGCGTTTTCACCGTGCTCACCCGTTAGCACCCGCTCCTATCGGAGATAGGGGTCTTCCTGGAGAGGGGGGTACTGTTAGGGTTTCCGGGAGTCTACCCTCTAGTTCTCTCACTGACATACCATCATCACAAACACACCCAGTAGTGGAGAGGGAGGTTCCCAGTACCCTGAATGAGCCACGCACCCGCACACCTCTCCTGGGTAGTACTGAGGTTGAGGGACCAGTGACACGCTCACAAGCGGCTAGGATCTCTGAGTGTCCACCCTCCGATTCCCGTATTGAGAGACCGCTATCACGTGCACACTCCGTAGGGGTAAGAGAGGTTCCCAGCACACTTAGAGAACCACGCACCCGCACTCCTTCCTTGAGTAGCATTGTTACCGAAGGACCTGTGACACGCTCACAGGCTGCCCGTAACTCCCAGACGGTTCCCGCTAGTCAGCCCCCGGACACAGGGGTCCGCACACGTTCTCAGATAAGAAGAGCTGACAGCGCGGTCTTGGCGCGCTCCCGTTCGGAACCGCACTTGGCATTACGCTGCATAGGGCGCCTGACCCATCAACGTACATCTTCCCAGGGGTCACTCACGGTTGGTGTCAGGTCGGGTGGGAGTCGGAACACCTTACTCACGGGGGTCGACGTGGCATATCCTTCAGGGGCTGATCCGGGCGTCCCGCTCACAACTTCATTCATTCACACTGAGTCATGGAAGCCACGCCCCCTTTCGGGGGCTATTTCACTATCTCCTGTCAGTGCTCATGTCAATCATTGTAGTATCTCTTCTGTCATTCGCTAGTCCTTGTGCATCTGAGTCTCTCCTTCTCATTTGTCTATTCTATTCTCCCGGCCTCCTGGCCTCTCTCTGGTGCTATATAAGGACTTAGTCACCACCGAGGCATTGCGTTCTCGACGTGGTTACTCCGTGCTCATCCCCTGAGCTGCGGGGGTTTTTCCGTGGACGAAGACGCCAGTGCTATAGCCTCTGTCAGGCTGAACAGTCTCCTGAGATATTTCTTCGCTTCCTGATGGTGCGGTCCTGCCACTGACCCGTCCGGCCTTGGTTCCCGTCACAGTTCGAGAACGCCTAACTGTCATGGACGGATCCGCGGACCTGCGCCCAGTTGTCCAGAAGCATGCGGAACTTCTCAAAGAAATCGTTGATAAGTTGGCGACGCTTCCTCCGGCTCATGCAGCGATGGCCTCCCCATCCTCTACCCTGCGCCTGGTGAATCCGGAGAAGTACGGAGGAGATGAAGGAGCGCTCCGTCCGTTCCTAAATCAGTGCCGCCTCCAGTTCAATACGCGTCCGGACTTGTTCCATACTGATACGATTAAGGTTGCTTTCATCTGTTCCCTCTTGAGGGATCAGGCTGCCAAATGGGTATCTCCCTTGTTGGAGAGGGATTCTCCTATTCTCAGCGACTATCAACGCTTTGTAGCCTCTATTTCGTCCGTGTTTGGTCCCGTGGGACAACGTCTGCAGGCAGAACAAGAACTTCTTCATCTATCACAAGGTGATAGGACTGTTGCCTTGTATGCGGTCGAATTTCGGGCGTTGGCGGCTGAGACGAACTGGGGTGAAGAACCCCTTATGGCAGTATTTTCTCAAGGACTCTCTGAACGTCTGAAAGACGAATTGGCGGTACGCGATCCCCCATCTAATCTGGAGCAAATGATCGCGTTAGCAAATACACTGGATCGAAGAATGGCGGACCGAAGACGTTTCCGACAAACATCATCTAAGCCGGGGAACAAGACCTCTTCGCGTGCCTCCTCCCATGTGTCTCTGCCTCCTGCTGAACCTCCTGAACCAATGCAAGTTGATCGCACCCGACGTCTCTCACTCAATGAACGAAACCGCAGACGGGAGAATGGATTGTGCCTTTACTGCGGGTCAGCTGACCATCTCATTCGTGTCTGTCCTCAGCGGTCGGGAAACGATCATCTCTAGCTCTTCGGGCAGGAGGAGTGCTAGAGGCGAACCAGCCATCCTGCAATCAATGTCATTTCCAGTGTTCCATCTTTATTGAGGAGAGGGCTGTTCCGATTAAGGCTCTTTTAGATTCCGGGGCAGCGGGATCTTTTTTGGATAAGTCCTTTACGGTTAAATGGGGTATTCCCTGTGTTAAGAAGGATCATCCCATAATCTTAACGGGGATCAACGGTACCCCGCTCCAGGCGCCACTGGTTACCAGCCAGACCATTCCCCTCACGATCTCTTTTCCTGATGGATTCACTTTCTCTCAGAGTTTCGAAGTCATTGACTCTCCTGAGACCCCGCTGGTATTGGGGTTACCCTGGTTCCAATCCTTCGAGCCTCATGTTGATTGGAGGAATCACCAGATCCTTTCTTGGGGTCAGAAGAAGCTTCACTCTTTTTCTCGTTTACCGGCTGATCAATTGCTACCCGAGGTCTATCGGGAGTTCCTCGATGTGTTTAGTAAGGCCAGTGCTGAGAGACTTCCGGAACATCGATCATTTGATTGTACGATTCCACTGGAGCCTGGAGCTTCTCCTCCTCGGGGACGGGTGTATCCTCTGTCACCATCCGAGGACCGTGCCATGGAGGAGTATATCTCTGAGTCCCTGAAGAAGGGGTTCATTCGTCCTTCGAATTCTCCTGCTGGTGCGGGATTTTTTTTCGTTAAGAAGAAAGAAGGGGATCTCCGTCCTTGTATTGATTATCGAGGACTTAACAAAATTACCATCAAGGACCGTTTTCCCATCCCGTTGATAACAGAGGTGCTGGATCAAGTACGTTCAGCATCAATCTTCACGAAGTTAGACCTGAGAGGTGCATATAATCTCATCCGCATCAAGGCGGGAGAAGAATGGAAGACAGCATTCAATACCCGACGAGGTCATTTTGAGTACTTGGTCATGCCGTTCGGACTCTGTAATGCACCGGCAGTCTTCCAACGCTTCGTGAATAGTATCTTTCAGGACCTCATTGGTAAATTCGTGGTAGTTTATCTCGACGATATCCTTATTTTTTCGCAGGATATTAAATCTCACCGGGAGCATGTTCAGACAGTCTTGCAGCGCCTTCGAAGTAATCACCTGTTCGCCAAACTGGAGAAATGTATGTTCGAAGTCACCAGAATTCCTTTTTTAGGACATGTGCTTACTCACAATCACCTTGAAATGGATCCGGCCAAGGTAGTAGCGATCCTTCAATGGCCCAGACCCAATAATCTGAAAGCCATTCAGAGGTTTCTCGGCTTCGCAAATTATTACAGAAGGTTTATCCGAGGATACTCCAAGATCATCGCTCCTATTGCGAGGCTAACCCGGAAAGGGGCCAAGACTGATAAGTGGGATAAGGAGGAATTAGCCGCTTTTCAGTACCTTAAAGAAAGGTTCGCATCTGCTCCCATTCTCGTAAATCCCAACCCTGAGGCTCAGTATTTTCTGGAGGTAGATGCTTCTGACGTGGCAGTGGGCGCTGTTCTTTCGCAAAAGGATGAAAGGGGCGTCCTTAGAGCAGTGGCCTATATGTCGCGGTTGTTCACACCCCCTCAGAGAAATTACGACATTGGGAATAGGGAGTTGTTGGCCATTAAATTGGCCCTGGAAGAATGACGTCATTTGCTTGAAGGTGCTCGACATCGGGTAACGATCCATACCGATCATAAGAACCATTCTCAACGCGATGGACTGCCACAATGCTCGTCAGGCTAGATTGGCTCTGTACTTCTCCCAATATGATTATATGCTAACTTTTATAGCTGCACAAAGAAAGTTGTGACCGATGCCTTGTTCTGACGTTTTGAGATTGATGTGGAGGAGAATCCTCCTCAACCCACTACACATACTTTGCCAGGTAAAAACATAGTTTTGATGATTGATATTTCCATAGATCACATCTGTCAGGGAACAGCTCGTTCCCAGCGGTTAGAACAGTACGTCCATACTAAAGCTTTTTCTTACACCAGTAGTTTATTGTATAAACAACACATGCTTGCTTTGCTTGATCCGGCTTCTCAACACTGGACCTTACCGTTTTCTTCATGATGCACACAGCAGGACTTTGAGGTGTTGAGACCACCCTGCATCGCCTCCCTTGGTATTTTTGATGGGATACCCTAAGGCAAGAAGTTTTTCATTATGTACAAATCTTCCTTGTTTGCGACCAATATAAGAGAGACCCCAGAAAACCGATGGGTCTTTTGCATCCATTGCCCCTAGCTCCGGCGCCTTGGCACACCGTTACCCTTGATTTTATTGTGGGTTTACCTTGTTCCCAAAGATGTGACACCATCCTTACTGTTGTTGACGCCTTTACCAAGATGTGTCACTTTGTACCTTTGAAGGGTCTCCCGACGGCCCAACAACTTGCTTCTATTTTTATTCGCGAGGTGTTTCGCCTCCACGGTCTCCCGGAGACGCTTATCTCTGACCGGGGGGTGCAGTTTACTTCGCGCTTTTGGTCTGCACTCTGTAAATCGCTGGGAATCAATAGGGCTCTTTCCTCTGCTTACCATCCCCAGAGTAATGGCCTCACTGAACGCATGAACCAGAACCTCAAGGTGTATTTACGTAAATTCGTCAACTCCACTCAGAACGACTGGGTTGAATTCTTGCCCCTTGCCGAGTTTTCTATCAATAATGCTCCAACGACATCTACTACTGTTTCCCCTTTTTACGGTCTCACTGGTACCCACCCACGTATATTGCCGCAAACACTTCAGACAGCTGAAAAACTTCCTGCTCTCGACACTCACCTAGCTGGTCTTCGTCGTGTTCGAACTGTTATGGAAAATGCTATGAAAGAGAATCAATCCCGCATGACCCGTGCAGCAAACAAGAAACGTGTCGCTGCACCAACATATTCAGTAGGTGATCTGGTATGGCTGTCTTCGATTCATTTGCCCTTGATGTGCTCTAGCAGAGCGTTGGGTCCTCGGTTTTTGGGACCCTTTCCCATCATTAAGATAATCAATCCAGTTGCGGTTCGTTTACAATTACCCCCCAAATGGCGTATACATGCGACTTTTCACGTTTCCTTAGTAAAACCCTGTATTCCAGATCCATTTTCCGACAGGAATCTACCCATACCGCCTCCTGTGATGGGAACCGACGAATACGAAATAGATGGTATTTGTGATTCAAAGATCATTCGTGGTAGACTTTACTATCTTATATCCTGGAAAGGGTATTCGGTCGCAGATCGCTCCTGGGAACCTGCCGATCAGGTCAAAGCAGCCCGTCTGATTCGTTCCTTTCATGTGGCACACCCTTCCAAACCTGGTCCTTTGGGAAGGGGGCACACTGTCGTCCTCCGACGACGCACGCGCATATTGGGCAACGTTAGAGTGGCAACCGGTCGCGTCCGACACCATTTCAAGATGGCCGACCGGTTGCAATTGAAGCAGGCAACTCCGCTGGGCCAATCAGGAAGCCGGAGAAACCGACCAATCACAGCGCGAGCCGGGTGGCCAATCACGACGCGCGCATTCCGGCAGTAGAGCTACAAGACATTCAGAGCCGCGCCGGACCGGCGCGAATTAACAAGCCGGTTTTTGCTGTCTTGTCTTCGCCCCTTCTGAGTTTCTCTCCTGTTTGTGAGTACCGTACTGTTTCCTGCCGCTCCCGTTAGTCCATTTACACTCCTCAGTTCAGTTGGCGTTTTTGGAGAATTTGTGTCTGTCTTTATTGTATTTTTCTGGGTGTGTTCTCTGTTCTTTTGCAATTCCTGATACAAGCGTGTTGTTGTGGTTTTTCTGTTAGGTCAGTTTAAGATAGGTTTTCTTAGGTTCCTGTTGTGCAGCCCTCCCTATAGTCACAGTCTAGTCCCTTGTCCTGTCAGACCCCTAGGCTGCAGTCCTCTAGTAATTTCCCCTTGTTTAGTTGTATCCCTTACTGGGCACGCTTGGTATCACTCTGGGTTTTTCTCCCTAATCTAGGTTTTCCCAGAGATTGGCCTTTCTCCGCCAGTGGTAATTCGGAGACGATTACCGTTGGCGGCGTCTGGCACCTTCGTCCGCTACACCTGGATCCGGAGGTAAGCCTGCCTAAGTGTGACAGGTTAATCCGCCACAAAAACTGTTCTCTCGTGAAAACAGTCACATGGCTACCTCCGACCAGCTCGCTGCAGCTGTTAAACAGCTCAATCAACAGATAGTTGATTTACGAGCGGCCAACGTCAATGACGTCCAGGTGTTAAACCAACAAATCCAACAACTTTCAATAGATAACGCTGCTATGAAATTGCTCTTGGCTAACAGACCCACCATAGTCCTAGAACCCACTTCTCAGCATGTAGTCCTGACACGCTACAATGGTGAACCAAAGTCATTACGTGAGTTCCAGACCTCATATAAGGCACACTTTCTCTTCCATGCAACCGCCTTTCCGACAGACAAATCTAAAGTAGGGTTTCTGATAAAACATCTTTCTGGACATGCCCTTACTTGGGCAGAACAATATATTACCAACGATGACCCAATTCTAGCCGATTTTACTCGATTCGAAAATGAGTTTGTGGCTATGTTTAAACGAGAACAATGTTCTCATGGGTTAGAGGATCAGTTTCTGGACTGCTGTCAGGGTAACAGGGATTTAATGGCCTATGTGGCCCAATTCCACACCTTGGTAGCCACTTTGAAATGGCCCGAGAAAGTACAATTGGCTGTGTTTCGCAGGGGCCTTCGAGACGAGATCAAAGACGAATTAGCCCGTGTAGACAAACCAGTCACAATCAAAGCCTTGATAGATTTAGCCTTGCAGATAGACTATCGAATCTCTGAACGTCGCTTGGAAAGACGGAAGGGCAATTCGGGTCGAACACTGTTTCGACCGGTAGAGGTCCGTAAGGAAAGGGACTCTACCTCCACAGAAGAACCTATGCAGCTGGGAATAGCACGTGGTCCTCTATCTAAGGAGGAAAGGCAAAATAGATTGACAAAGGGTCTTTGTTTGTACTGCGGTCTTCCCGGCCACTTGGTTAGGACATGCCCAACCTGTCCAGGTAAACGTCCTTTAAACTAAACCACTCGATGGATAGCAGGGACGTATCCTCGAGTAACAAGCCCAGTCCTTTACCTCTGCCACGTTATACCCCTTCCAGTCGCGCTCTTCTCACATTATCCCTGATTTTATGTTGGAAAATAGGGGCTACTTGTTTTCAGGAACCTATCCATGCCCTGATAGATTCTGGAGCAGCTGGCTGTTTTATTGATCAGACTTGGGTTGCAAGGAAGCAGCTGCCTTTGGATCATAAGGAGACACCTACGTTTGTGGAAACAGTAGACGGCTCTCCTCTATCTTCCGGACCGATAACTGAACAAACAGTTCCTCTCTACATCAGACTTGGGGTACATACTGAAGTCACTGTTTTTGATGTCATCCATTCCCCTCATTATCCACTCATTCTGGGAATCACGTGGTTACGTTATCACAACCCCTGGATAAATTGGGAAACAGGGACTGTAGGTTTTCATTCCACCACTTGTCTCTCACGGTGTCTTAAACCAGATCATTGGTCCCATGTACAATTCCTCGGACAAACCAAGATCAATGATTTACTACAAACTGTTCCTATAGTATACCACGACTTTGCATCGGTATTTTCCAATCCAGCAGTGAAACCACTTCCTCCTTTACGGCCTAATTTAGATTGCTCCATCCCAACCCTATCAGGTTCAGTTGTGCCATTTGGACGTATGTATCGTCTTTCGACGGAAGAGAAAGAGATTCTTAGGGCATATCTGGATGAAAATTTGGCTAACGGTCTTATTCGCCCGTCCCACGCAGCCGCAGGAGCCCCTCTCTTTTTCGTCTCGAAGAAGACGGGGGATTTGAGGCCGTGCATCGACTACCGTGGACTTAATAAGATTACCATCAGGGACCGTTATCCCTTACCTCTGATCTCGGACATTCTTGATGCCGTAGCAGGTGCCTCGTGGTATACGAAATTAGATCTTCGGGGCGCTTACCATTTGCTTCGTGTTAACCCCTTAGATGTATGGAAAACCGCCTTCAGGACACCCTTCGGACTTTTTGAGTATCAAGTCATGCCGTTCGGCTTAGTCAACGCACCGTCCATCTTCCAGCGCTTTATTGA
Organism: Desmognathus anicetus; assembly: GCA_033119125.1. Lineage (NCBI taxonomy): Eukaryota > Metazoa > Chordata > Amphibia > Caudata > Plethodontidae > Desmognathus > Desmognathus anicetus. The sequence continues at coordinate 11,974 of JAVSBX010425268.1, forward strand.
CACTATATTTTCCGACTTACTACAGCTATCGGTAATCGTCTACTTGGACGATATTCTCATATTCTCCCGTTCTAAAGAAGAACATATCAAGCAGACCAGAGAGGTCTTACATCGTCTTCAACAGAATAGTCTGTGTTGCAAACCAGAGAAATGTTTGTTCTCAGCACATCAAGTGGAATACTTGGGTTATATCTTATCCGCTCAGGGACATGCCATGGATCCACGGAAGGTATCTGCAGTGCTCCAATGGCCTGTCCCTACATCTGTTAAGGCCCTACAACGCTTTCTAGGTCTGGCAAATTATTACCGCCAGTTCATAAAGAACTTTTCTTTCATTGTTTTGCCCCTTCTCGCTCTATTGCAAAAGGATGTTCCTTATTCCTGGTCTTCTGATCAGCAAGAGGCCTTCGAATCCTTGAAGAAAGCCTTTACCACCGCACCATGCTTAAGGGCGGTCGACGAATTCCAAGTCTTCATTCTAGAAACCGATGCATCTGACACCGCCATTGGTGGAGTACTCCTCCAAATACAGAACGATGATCAGTTGGAACATCCTGTCGCGTTCTTCTCTCGGAAACTTAATAGTGCAGAACGAAACTACTCTACCTTGGAAAAAGAATTATTAGCAATACGCCAAGGTTGTATAGAGTGGCGACACTATTTAATGGGTGCGCGCCAATCCTTTGTTATTCGTACAGACCACAAAAACCTGTCCATCCTCAATACCATGGACTGTCGTAATTCTCGTCAGGCTCGATGGGCTTTCTACTTTGCCCAGTTCGATTTCAGTGTCACTTATATACCTGGAACGAGGAACGTAGTGGCTGATTCCTTATCCCGTATTCATGAAGACGACGGGTCTGTACTTGATTTCTCTCCTATGTTTGCTGGGAAACCTTTCGTGTTTGTTCTCCTCGACCCTTTGGCTCGCATCAAACACGATGTTGCTTCCGAACCCTTGATTCAGTTTCTGGAAAAGAAGGAATTCTGTCTTCAAGACTCTCTGCTTTATCGTTATAACACTGTGGTTCTCCTCTCGGCAGAAACCCGCAGGTGGGCATTGGGCTATTTTCATGACTCTCCCTTTTCCGGTCATCGTGGTGTTAATTCCACTTTGTC
>JAVSBX010426372.1:0-13050 GCA_033119125.1 Desmognathus anicetus
CAAAAGTACATACCGACCAACTTGATTGTAAACTGGTATTACCTCAAGTTTCGGTACTTAAAGCACAACTCGTAATCGGGGCCATCAGTTCTCTGTCAACACACATCTATCACATCAAAGTCACCTTTTCATGCATTTAAATAATTTGCCGCTCTCAAGATTTTTCCAGATATACTGTTGACGTTAAATTAAAATCCCCTCCAATCACCCATTTATTGTCAGAGGTAACTTGGCCCAGTAGGTCCTCATAAAATTTGGGTGTTTCTATGTTAGGCTGTAGATGTTTAGCAACATTGAGGCTTTATCATGTAGAGTACCTTTCATAAATAAAATTCTGCCTTCAGGGTCCCTTAGGACAGAGGTCATCCGGTAGGGTACAAAATGGTGTATTAAAGTGGCTATTCCTCTGGGCCTGTGGTATGTGATGGAAAATATCTATTGGAACCCCATGAGGTGGCAACGTTTTCTGCATCATCTTCTGTGAGATGCGTCTCTTGTAAATATACTATCTGGGCTGATACTTTTTTTTTTTTTAATTTCTTTTTTGTTTACAGTGTTAACAAAATAATGACGCTTAGACAAATAAACAAGGCTTGGTGCAGATTTCAAAAGGAACGCAAAATACACATAACAAAAAGAAAAGGAAACACAAGGAATATCGATATTTGGTAAGAAAACAAGTATAACCGAAGATTTCCTACTATGCAGTGCAACTAGTAAGAATTATATAGGTTCTGTACATTCTGTAAAGGGCCCCAGACGAAGTTCCAGTGGTTCCTGCTCCCTCTTTGTTCCAAAATAATTTTTTCATATGCACATTTCGTAAACAGTTCTTGCAACCATTGATCCCCTGTGGGCACCGTATTATCCAACCATTTCCTGGCAATTAGAAGTCGCGCTAAGGCTATTGCATAAAAGACAAAGCCTTTTGAATTGGGTAAAACATGTACATCATAGCCCAACAAAATCAGCCTGTTTGTAACCATCAAATTGGATCCTAAAATGATATTTAGTTGGGCAAAAATTGCATTCCAATAGGGGATTAATTTAGGACAAGTAACAAACATGTGTGACAGGTCAGGAACCTGCGCTTGACAACGCAGACATACGCCGTTGTATCTTATACCAGTTTGGTGAAGCCGAAGTGGAGTGTAATACATTTGAAAAAGAATTTTGAATTGATTGAGGCGAAGGTTGGCTGGGAGTAGTACCGAAGAGGTAAGTTTCAAAACGTTCGAAATATCGTCAATTGTTACCTCTTCAGCTAAGGTTGTAGACCATTTAGTAGAAAATGTGAGCAAATCAGATTTAGCATTCTCCATTAGTTTACTATAATAGAGAGAAATCCGAAGACTTTTATCAAAGAACAATTCCAAACTGGTTTTGGTGTCTAAAGATTCAAAATCAATGCCCTTATTAGTCAAAAGATCTCGAAGCTGAAGATATTTAAAAAAACTGCCACAGGGAAGATCGTATTTGTCTGTTAGCCACTGAAAGGAGCAGATAGAGCCTTCGCTGCATATATCTCCAATGGTCTTAATACCCTGGGAGGCCCAAAGGTTGGCAATATGATCGTTAATTTGAAGCCCTAAATCTGGGTTGTCCCACAGAGGAGTATAGTAGTTTAGGGCGGGGACTTCAAATTCCTTAAGAATAGCTTTCCATATTTTTCGAAAGCCTATTTGAATAGCCGACCTAGAAGTGGGGTCATGGCTTTTAGAGATAAACAAAAAATTGTGCCGGATTTTAGGAAAAGCCAATACCAAAGGGTCGAGAGAGTCATTGGACGAAAGAGAAGTGGCCAATCTTGAGGCCATTGTCGCCCAATAATAAAATTTGAAGTCTGGTGCCCTTAGCCCTCCCCGAGATTGCGGAAGGCGTAGCCACTTGTATGCCCGTCTTGCCCTTTTGTTGCACCAAATAAAGGAGGAAATCATTGAATTTAATTTTGTAAAAAAAGAAGTGGGAACATATAAAGGAAGAGCACGGAATAGATACAATAGTTTTGGGGAGCAATTTCATTTTTGTCAAGTTGATCCTACCGATGACGGATAGGGGAAGAGAATCCCATTGTTTTAATTGGTGCTGAAAGTCATGCAACAGAGTATCATAGTTAGCGTGGTAGATAGAGTTAAGAGTTGCTTTTAATTTAACTCCTAGATATGTCACTGTATTTTTTCTTAGTGTAGAAACAAAAATTTCGGAGTTGACCGCTAGAACCTCTGTTTTCTCTTGGTTAAGTACATATCCAGAGACTGATCCAAATTTAGAGGTAATATCAAAAATGGCCGGTAAAGAAGCAATTGGGTCTGAGGTGAATACCACCAGATCATCAGCAAAGGCGCAAACTTGCATAGGATGATCATTCAAGGTCAAAGGTATAATTCCTGGATCAGTACTTAACATATTTATGAGAGGTTCTAGATAGAGGGCGAAAATCCCCGGGGACAAAGGACAACCCTGACGGGTACCTTTGTGAATAGAAAAAGTTGAAGAAGTAAGATGGTTTACCGTAACTGAAGCTATTGGATTGTGATATAGAGCTCCTATGGAAGCAATAAAAGAAGGCGGAAATTCATATTTCTTCAACACGGACCATAGAAAGAGCCAGTTAACTTTATCGAATGCCTTCTCGGCATCGAGAAAAATCGCTGCCACCGAAAGAGTGTCTATGTTAGCTCTATCGATGAGAGCAACCATACGGTTAGTGTGGTCAGTAGTTGATCGCCCACTAATAAATCCATGCTGCCAGGTTGAAACAAGATTAACCAAAAGGGGATTTAGCCTATTGGCTAGCATCTTGGCGTAGATTTTGCTGTCATTATTTAGGAGGGAAATTGGGCGGTAAGAACTGCATAAGGTCGGATTTTTATTCTTTTTGGGGAAGACAACAATGTTGGCGGTTTGCCAAGATACTGGGATTGGACCCCCGTTCTGAATATACAAAATAACTTGTAGTAAAAGTGGGATCAATTGATTGGCAAAGGTATGGTAAAACTCACTAGGTAGACCGTCGTTGCCTGGTGCCTTCCCTTGGGGTGACGAATCAATAGCTCGGATTAGTTCGTGATTGGTAAAGGGAGCAGACAAGTCGGTTTGAGAGTTGACATCCAAGGTGGCGGGTTCAAAAGTTGAGAGATAGCTATCAATATCCTGAGCGGCAGCTAAGTCTGGACTATACAAAACCTCATAGAAATCTCTGAATGATACATTTCTTACAAAACTCCGTGCTATACGATGTTTCACCAAGTTGTTTAAATCTCTTACATTCCAAGAGAGGAATTTATACACATGACCCATTGGTATTCTCGTTATTCTATTCAAAAAGACTACCACATTCCTCACCTCCATGAACATCCGATGACTTTTATGCTTCCACCCGTTACACACTTCTGACATCCCGTCAGTAAACATCATACATTTAGTAGAATCATGAAAAACTTCAGTTCGCTAGAAACAGGCGTACAACCACAGCCAATAATCAAAATACCAACAATTTTCATCTCACTTCATGAGAAAAAACATCAATGCAGTAATTTGCTTAAGGGTTCGGGTGAGTGCTGCTACTAACCACCACTCCCTCTGTACACTAGAAGAGCCCTCGACCTTCCTCCGGCCCCCAGTGAATGACACAAATGGAGCAGTGCAGTTCTCTTGGCACATATAGGAGTCGGCATGTTGTCATGGAATCAACTTGTATAGTTGCATAACAGGAAAGGGTAACCTTCACAAATTCTCAATGTCACTGAGGAGAAACATATCACCTACAGCCAGATTCTTGTGAGGTTTGTGAACCACACAAATCATGAAATATCTGATTTGTGTGGTTCGTAAACCACAGGAGATTCTGGTCACTGCGATATGCACACATTCGGAAACGCCTGCTACACCAGCTAAAAATATTCTATCAGGCTTCTCCAAATGTCCGCTAATGTGCGCAGAATGCATTCGCAGGGGCTGTGATTCATACACAGCCCCTGCGAATGCATTCTGCGCATGCCCAGCAGCATTCGCAGGAGTGAGCAGTGTCCCCTGCGAATGCGGCTAGAGAATCCCTAACATGAGGGAACTGGATTCGGTTTGGTGACATTTGCAGGAGGTTGCTCCTGCGAATGTCACTGAACAGAATACACAATAATCAAGGCATTAGTCATTGTCAATCAAATTGGCACCAGTAAAAGCTTCATCAATGTCAGGTATACTCTTTTGCATGCGCTGCGGTAAAGGTGGCACAGACTCCAAAATCCAGGCTCCCAGGCCTGTTCCAGCATTGAATGCCGTGAACTTGCCGGAGTATGCTCAATCTCCAGGGTTCTTCCACCCTGGCTGCCGTCGGATGGATGTCCGTGACCGGGCACTGTTACTGCGATGCTAAACTGGCAATGTTGACTCCGCCATTCTGAGAAGTGCCTGAGAGGGGTGTCCCTTGTGGTGTTTCCTGCCTTGGAGTCCTTTCAAGTGGAGATTTCTTTGAGTTGCTTCTGGGAGACATCAGCGGTATATCGCATTTAACGTATTCCATGGCATTCTCAGGATTGATGTACAATTGTATCTCTATCTCTGTAATTAAGAACCTTGGCTATTGGAGGGCGAGCTGGCACACCGGTGGAGGTCGTGGCAATAGCAGCCTATGCACTCGTTCTATTATAAAGTGTGTCGATAGTTGTGCCTCAGGTAAAACTTCGCATACAAGGTCCTCAAGATATTTTTCTGGGTGCGACCCGTCTAACCCCGCCGGAATCCCGACTATTCAAAGGTTCATGTGTCTGCTCCTTCCCACCTGATCTTCTAGGCACCTGCTTCTCCAATGTGTCAACTCATTGTTTCATAGGTTGATGTGGTCTTCCACTGCCTTTAGACGTTTCTCTAGGAATATTGCATCTGAGCCCACTTTATCCACATGTCCCACGAGTTGACAAATGGCTGTCACCACCTCAGTGATCATTTGCTTTATCTTTGCCACAATTACAATGGGCACCATTGCATCATGGGCTGGTGGCGATTGCACCATTTCCATCTCTGGTTATGCAGCTGCCGGAGTGCACTGGCCAACATATTGAGTGCCATGCGGGCTCTTGGCCTGGTCAGGTCAGGCCATATACTCGGGCATTTTCTACAGTTTTTTCATCAATTTTTCTACCATTCTGGTCTTTTCAGGATTCTGCACCTCATACCGCCATGCACATCGTGATCATACAGCTAGAATGCAGGACAATTTATGGATATCTTGTTGATCACTACTTGCCACTCAGTGGAGTGGCATCTTATCCATTCCCTGAATAATGTGAATCCCGGGAAGTTCTGTTTCTAAATTAAAAACCCAGTCAGATCGTAGCGGCACATAACAGTGCTCATTAAATGCAGTTGTAGTTTATGCAGTGCCTGGGGTCAACGGCGGATTGTAGCACATGTGAGAGAAGACAGTAACATTGGAAAAGATATTGTGGCAAATCCTGAGCCTGAGAGGGAACAGCGCCGTGTGTCTCGGGTAATCCCATTGTTATAGTCCAGTCTTAACATAGGAATGCCTCCCAGCTTGCTCCACATCTGGGTCAACATTCCAGACATGGTCGGTTGGTCCTCCAACTGGGATTCTGGTCAGGACATGGGAACTGGAGGCTCACAATAAACATGTCTCCTGCTAACCTGCCTCATGTCTTCTATTGGTGACACCACACGCATGTAAATATAATACTGGCGACAAGCTAAAGAAACGGATCTGCGCAAGGAAGATTGGACATCCAGATTTCTAATCCCAGGAAGGGTTGGTGTGGTGTAGCTTGAAACAGTTGGGGCCTGCAAGGACTGAGAGTTCTACTGGGGCCTACACTGCCTCAGACAGTTTGAGGCCTACAATACCTGGATGGGCCCAGGCTCTGGGATGGGTCCACATCGCCTGCCTTCACTACATGTGGACTCTGAGGTACAGTGTTTGGTGTGTGATATTTGGTGATTTAAATATGCCCAGTATAAATTGGGGCTACAAAAATAATATGCCCAGAAGCAAATTGGGCTACATTTACGACACGCCCAGCGACAAATTGGGGCTACAATGTCATATTGTCCAGCAAAAAATTGGGGCTGTGACATCACAGTGATGCCCTGGAGGGGTTTAAAATTTTCTGATTACAATGAGTTGCTCAGGAGGGGCATTGCCCAACAACAATTTGGAGCCTACATTGACATTGTACATAGCAGTACATTGGGGCTATCTGCAGTACATTGTCTAAGCCCAAGAACGTCTTACATTGATCCCCTGGAGGGGTTTATTTTATTGAGGAAGGGCCCACGATTGCCTGTTTAAAGAACAACATCTAAAATTAATGCCCTGACGGGTGGCAGTCCTGACGAGGGGCTGTGCGCCTACACTTTAAGAAACTGTGACAATAACACATCGGATTCCCGCTGAGGTAACGGAGTTACCTGTTGTTTGTGCCGAAATGGTCTGTGGGACGCCAGTGCCAGCATCTTTGAAAGTCAGAGTCTTGCAGTCAAAGCAAAGCTACTGGATTGGACATTCGAGTCACATGCTTTCCAGGAGGATCAGATGTGCCCCGGGGGCACTGCCTGCTAAAGAGACGTTGCATGCATTGTAAGAATGGAGTAGAATGAACGATGCATTTATTGCCACAGACTGATGCCATAAATCTCTCCCTGTCACGTGGGTAGAGGGACCAAGCGTGAGCGTTTGGTTGGAGTGAAGGCGTGCTTCCCATGGTGACCGCTCCTGTGGAAACCTGGTATTGTAAATGACTGCACATCACAGCATGTTTTGTCAGGACATAGAATGTACAGGTTTTCTATCGATGGCAAACGTTGCGCAGTTGACTCTTCATAAAACTATGTAAAAAAAAAAGAGAAGGTCATGCAGTACGCTTTTTGTACACTTTTATTGCACGTGGCAGTATACCTTTGCTTCTATTTATGCTGAAAATGTTTTAAGTTTTTTTAAGCAAGGAACGTCACATTGTATTTCATGCTGCGCATTATGCGCACAGAATAGCAAAATATGTGTCCGTTATTAATTGTAACGTTATTAATATTCAGATTATTAACTGTGTTCTTTTACAGCAAACAAACATGCAAACGTTTTCATGTCTAGCTATTACGTTCTAGCTATTACAATTGTTAGTTCTGTTACATGCCATACAGTACACCGCAGTTTATTTCTTGCACACCAGTACAATTTGTTTTTCACGTTTTGAATTCATATTTTTATTTTGTGGTAATGCACATATTTACCTGGGTTGGTTGAATTTAAATCGGTACACAGTACTTTTCCATTCATGCACTGTGGTTGTTATGTTCATTGTACAGGGTTTCTATGGATGGCAAGCGTGCACAGTTATACAGTTATAGCTCCTGCTTATGATATGCCTTACACGCCTTAAAATTTACTTGTATAATACCTGTGCTATATTAAGGTAGGATGTTTATAGAGTTGCTCCAGCTTCTGACTACATACAGCATATGTTTTTGAATATTTCACAGTGTTTTTTTCTACCACGCTATTTTGCTTTACAGGCTTCCTGTTCATGTTTTCATTTTCAATGCTTGTAAGCACGCTTGTATGACGACAACATGAAGAGTTGTTGATATTTACACTTTCATTTTTTTACGTCATTTTGTTCAGTAAGATGTTATGTATACGCGCTTTTCTCCTTTTCTATTTACTGCTTTGCTGTATGTTTTATGAGTATGTTGCATGCACTATCATCTTGTTCCATAACATGTTCTAGGTCGGTCTGATCACCCTAGCTGGGTCATGTGTTTTCTTTTCTCTGTTATGGAGGAAGATAATGATGATACGTAATGTTGATGCTAAATGATGAGGAGCTTTTCCTTGTTGCCATGCATAGTACTTCTTTCCAATTGTTTAGATTTATTGTACATAGACTAATATTTCTCTTCTATGTGAACTGGACACTGACTTGTATATTGGACTCTAATTTTCGGACTTGATAACTTAAGGTTATTGTTGTGTTGTTCCTTTTATTGCATTAAGGGGAGAAGATATGTTATAGTTCAGTCTTAACATAGGAATGCCTCCCAGCTTGCTCCACATCTGGGTCAACATTCCAGACATGGTCGGTTGGTCCTCCAACTGGGATTCTGGTCAGGACATGGGAACTGGAGGCTCACAATAAACATGTCTCCTGCTAACCTGCCTCATGTCTTCTATTGGTGACACCACACGCATGTAAATATAACACCCATTGAGTCGTTCTTCCTCTGGAGGTGGACTTTATAATCCGAAATTGATTAAAAAAATAGATTTGTAAATCTTTTAAGAGTTCTGGTTCTAGCATTGTGTGATTAAAAGGAACTCTTTGTGCAGATTGTAGTGTGGCTTCCGTTCTGCCCTGGAAAGAATGACAACATTCAGCATATTATATTACATAGAGTTGCAATTAAGTCTGTCATGTTAGGTGGGTGGGGGACGAAAAGAGTGTGTTCGGTTTGTTAGGGCAAAGTCTCGTAAGGATTGTGGTAGTTGCCTTGGCCCTGATTACAAGTTGTGCGGTAGGGGTGTCAGTAGTACTGTTTACGGAACTTACCGACACCACCAACTCCACAACACGCAAATGCCACAACACAGTAATGCATTGCGGTATTTACCGATCGAAGCACTCTACCGCATACTTGACCCTTACCGTGCAGTAAGGATCAACATATGTGGTAATGTGCCCTTACCGCATGCGTTTGGCGGTACCGTACCGCTGCAGTACGTACCGCTAACCGCGAGTGGTAAGGGTACATTACGTCGGTGCGCATGCGCAATAGCATTTACGGCTGATGCGATCTGTGGAAATCCTGACGCGGTGGCCGGTAATCGGTTAGCCGCCATTACGGGTGTTACGAGCAGAATCTGAGCGTTCACCTCTCCGTCCTCCTGCTGTCTCCTGTTCCTGTTGCAGCTCCAGCCACCCTCACCATGCCACGCAGGAAGCCCTCCGAAGGCGCACGTCAGAGAAAGGAAAAATTCTCTGATGAGGAGCTCCGAATTTTTGGAGAAGAGCTGCAGGTAAGGCCTATGGCATGTTGCACAACGGTCCACCATTATGCTTAAAGATTACCATGGCCTGGCTCAAAAACAGTTACATGTGTCTTCTTTTAACACATGGTGCAACTCCAATTGCTGCCAATGGGAGTTACACCTAATGTAAAAAGAAGACCTTACACAACTACTGTGGGAATCTGCCCCTACCTGTTAACTCCCAGGCCCTGCTGTCACAGTGATGTCACTAAATGTGAGAAATTACACCCTCATTGCACATGCAATTATCATATAGTGAAAATTGCATATAACTGTGTTCCCCTTGTGCATATACCCTTGCTGCTAGATGGCTGCCATGTCAAATCCAAAGTGGCCATATGAACTAACTCCATATCAACCTTACTGTATTTCAGCACACACAATGTGGGATGCTGCTCATTGCAGGCTACAAATCATGGCCTGTATGCAGTAGAAACTCACCTAACATATTAAAAATGGCCTGCTGCAAACGCCACCGGCTCCTATCAAAACGTGACACTGAGGGCCTGATACACAAAGGAGTTTTGTGCCTCTTACGTATTCTGTCTGCGTAAGGCCCATTGAAATCAACAGGACTTACTCAGATGAAGTACATAAGCAGCACCAAACTCCTCTGTGAATCAGCCCCTGAATGAATACACTCTACAGCTACTGCTACCATTTCAGAATTTATACCCACCATGTGCCATGTATGTCCTGCTCCCTGTCTCATGCAGCATTCTCAACATTACAGAGATGTGTGTCAGCCACTGATTTAGGCAAGAGCAAAACTACATACCCCTTGTCATATCCATGACAGCTGATCCATCTGTATACATAACTTAAGATTGCCCCTTCAGCTAGCCAACACACAATTTCCGCACAGATCCTGCTGCACCATCTGCCCATAATGCACCCCTGTAGCCTTTTTAAACGCACAATGAAGTACATCTTAGAGTTGGTTTGGAAATAGGTTGATACATATAGAATAGAATATATTTGTTTAACGTGCACATCGCCCTAAGGCCTCAGCGCACTCTGTCATCAAATCAAAACGTAATCAAGGCAGTCCAGCATGGAAAACCAGTTCATACACAGCCTAAATGAACTCGGGTACAAACATTCAAGTTACCCCAGATATGTGAAAGTTGTGCTGCCTATTACTCCATTCTATGCCCATTAAAGCCCATATTCTGGTGGCCGTGCTAGCAGCAGTCGCTAGCGCGGCCACCAGGCGAATGCTAGCGCGGGGAAACCCACGCTAGCAGGCACTCGCTAGCATTCGCTAGCTGCCCATATGTTCTTGAGCTGTGAGCGACATGGTCGCTCACAGCTCACTGGGCATGCGCGGCAGTTCATTGCTAATCTCTGGGCATGCGCATTGCATCCCCAGCCCGAGGCTGCCCTTTGGTGATTGTCGTTATGCTATCCTAGCGGCAAACAGGAAAATAGCGAGGGCACGAAAATGTACCCTTTAACCCTATGGATGCGGAGGATGAGATAACTGCATCCATCGCTGCTGTGCTGAGGACGAGATAACTCGTCCTCACCACCATTCCTGTTTGAGGGCCCACAGCGTGGGCCCCCAAACAGGAATTCAGCAGCGGGGCGGGATTCGGATGGAAGATTCCCCTTTCGAATCCGGCCCCTGACCCCGCGCTGCGTCAGCCATTTTGCAACAGCTGACGCGGTGCGGGGAACCTCTGCCCCGATATTGAGGCATTTAAATGCTGCTATCTCATCCCTGCAGGGCAGGGCGGAGGCAGCTGGGGGCTCATTGAACAGCTGACAGAGTCAGCTGTCCAATGAGCCCCCATGTCCCTCGCTGACTACAGGGATCCGAATTCAACCCCCTATGTCAGCGGGGGTCCAGGGCAGAGACCGCAAGTGTCTCTCGCTCGCGCATGCGTGCGAGCGAGTGGCACTCAGGACCCCGCCCACCGCGTCATATGACGCGGCAGAGCCTGCCGAGTCATTTGACACAGTGGGCGGGGCCTCGAGTGCCTCTCGATCACGCGCATGTGCGATCGAGAGACACTCGAAGCCCCAGCTTCTGTGCATTGCACATAGGATGCGCAGGCATGCCTGCACACTCTGTGCTCAATGCACAGAGGCTGATATTGTCAGCTGTGCATGGAGGCCACCCCCCCCCACTGCAGGCTCCAAAATAAGCATCCTGCAGTGTGGTAACCACTAGAGGACGAGGATTACAATTATTATAAGGGGGGGGTCTGAACCCCACACATGGGAGGTAAAAAAATGTAAAAAATGGGTGTTAGGCCCCCCAGCCTACCCCCACCCCCAAACATACCACCCCTGCCACCACCATCACTACTGCTACCACTACTGCAAGTACACCACCAATACTGTTGCTAATGCTATTACTACTGCTACTACTACCACCACCAATACTACTATTACTGCTACTACTACTACTGCAACTACCACCACCAATACTGCTACTAGTGCTACTATACTACTGCAACTACCACCATCAATACTGCAACTAGGGCCACTGCTACTGCTGCTACTACTACTACTACTACTACTACAATCATCACCAATACTGCCACTAGTTCTACTACTCCCATTCATACTGCTGCTGCTATTACTGCTTCCGCTGCTGCTGCTGCTACTACTAATGCTCCATGTTGGCTACCATTTTGCTCGTAAGGGGTAGGGGTACATAGGAGAAGGTAGATTGTGCTGTTGCGTTCACATTTCGCCACATGTTTAGAGGCCAATGTGGCACAAAACCATAGATTTTCCACTTACCACCAATCATGCTAGGTTTCATTTTGTGCCCCCACCCCTCGCCTTCGTGTTTGGTGTACCCATGCATGTTGGGTACCAATTTACTCGTAAGGAGTAGGGGTACATAGGAGAAGGTAGTTAGCGTGGTTGCGTTTATGTTGCGCCTTCTGTTTGAGGCCGATGTGGCACAAAACTGTAATTTTCTCACTTATCACCAGGCATGGCAGTTTGCATTTTGTGGCCCCGCCCCTGCCTTCATGTTTAACCACTTAGCTGCTGCCATTGGGCTTCATTAGCTAATGGCAAATCCCATTCAAAGTGGTGTTGTGTTTGCTACATTTTGGGCATATATATATGTCTTCAGCACAGAACCGGTTAACGTAGTCATGCATGTTGGGTACCAATTTACTCGTAATGAGCAGGAGCCTGTAGGAGAATATGGTTTGCGTGCTTGCCTATGCATTGCACCACCTGTTTTGAGGTCAATATGGCACAAACCTGTAAAGTTCCCACTTGTCAACATGCATGCTAGGTTTCATTTTGTGCACGCCCTCACCTCCAATGTTTGGTGCACCCACGCATGTTGGGTACCAAATCACTTGTAAGGAGTAGGGGTACATAGGAGAAGGTTGTTTGTGTGGTTGCGTTCACGTTGCGCCTTCTGTTTTGAGGCCAATGTGGCACAAACTTGTAATTTTCTCACTTATCATCAGGCATGCTAGGTTTTAATTTGTGTCTCCACCCTTGCCTTCGTGTTTGGCATACCGATGCATGTTGGGTACCAATTTACATGTACAGAGAAGTGGCATGTAGGAGAATGTGGCTTGCGTGCTTGCCTGCATGTTGCACCACCTATTTTGAGGTCAATGTTGCACAAACCTGTAAATTTCCCACGTGTCAACATGCATGCTAGGTTTCATTTTGTGCACCTGTAATTGGGTACCAATTTACTCGTAAAGCGAAAGGGTACATAGGAGAAGGTAGTTTGCATGGTTGCGTTAACATTGCGCCTTCTGTTTTGAGGCCAATGTGACACAAAACTGTAATTTTCTCACTTATCACCAGGCATGCTATGTTTCATTTTGTGGACCCGCCCCACCTTCGTGTTTTGTGTACCCATGCATGTTGGGTACCAATTTACTTGTAAGGAGCAGGGACATGTAAGAGAATGTGGTTTGCATGCTTGCCTGTGCGTTGAACCACCTCTTTTGAGGTTAATGTGGCACAAACCTGTACATTTCCCACTTGTCATCATGCATGCTAGGTTTCATTTTGTGCAC